>JZKD02S1001158.1:363738-379548 GCA_000966675.3 Picea glauca
TAATAGAAAGGTCAGAAGCATGACTCATCTTGATTTACGTCTAATAGCGAGGTAAGAAGAAAGGATCACACAGCGTCATGCTTTACGTCAAACAGCGAGGTCAGAAGCATGACTCATATTGATTTACGTCTAACAGTGAGGTCATAAGCATGACTCATCTTGATTTACATCTAACAGTGAGGTCAAAAGCAAGGAATACACATACTCCCCCTTTCAGGGAGGGTCCTTTCGAACTATTCCAATCTTATCTCGAAAGTGTTCAAGATTTACACAAGATAGAGGCTTAGTCAACACATCAACAACCTATTCATTCGTGATAATGTACTGGAGCTTCAAGGCTCCTCTCTGTACCATGTTGCGGATGAAATGATAGCGAATCTCTATGTGCTTTGACCTGTCATGGAACACGGGATTCTCTGTCATTTTAATGTAGCTTTGATTGTCACAAAGAATCGTGGTTTCTCTCATCTCCAAATCAAATAGTCCTGTCAGCAACTTTCAAAGCGATATAGCTTTGCAGCTAGCAGAACATGTGGCAATGTACTCTGCTTCCACTATGCTGAGAGAAATACTGGATTGCTTCCTACTCTGCCATTAGATCATGGTTGATCCCAAACTAAAACAACATCCATAAGTTCTTTTTCTGTTTGCAATGCTTCCTACCCAATCTGCATCAGTATATCCACTCAATGTGAAGTCATGATCTCCATCATAGCTGAGACCATAATCCATTGTACCTTTAAGGTACCTCATCACATGTTTTACATCCACTAGGTGAACACGTCTGGGCTCTACCAGAAACTGACTCAAGGTGTTCACTGCAAAATAGATGTCTGGTCTAGTGTTCGTCAGGTACATCAACGATCGAATAATCTATCTGTACAGTGTGGCATCTATCAAATCTGACGAAGTATCGACCAACATCTTCATCTTCGCTTCCATAAGAGTATTCATGGACTTGCATTATAGCATGTCGAATCTCTTTAAGATTTTGACTGTGTACTTCCCTTGGTTAAGGAAGATCCTTTTTGGACTTTGCCATACCTTAAGACCTAAGAAGTAATACATTAGGCCAATGTCTTTCATTTCAAATTCTGCGGAAAGTCTCTGTTTACATTCAACGATGATATTTTCTTCTCCAGTTAAGAATAAGTCATCCACATCCAATAGTAATATTACTCGTTCATTATCCATAATTTTGAAGTAGAGATTTGAGTCTTCTTTACTCTTGGTAAAGCTTAAGCTCATCAAGAAACTGTTTATACGGCCATACCAATCTCTGGGAGCTTGCTTCAATCCGTATAAGGCTTTCTTCAATCAACAAACATGAGACTTCCTATCTTCAACCTAAAATCCTTGGGGTTTCTCTATATACACTTCCTCTTCGATAACACCATTCAGGAAAGTTGTCTTCATGTCCATCTAGTGCAACTTCCATTTCATCTTGGAAGCAAGAGATATAATGGTTCTGATCGAAGTGTATCTGGCCATAGGAGCAAATGTCTCTTCATAGTCAATGCCTTCCTTCTGGGAAAAAAAGCCACGAGCGACAAATCTTTCTTTATATTTCTCAATACTTCCATCAACAACATGTTTTATTTTTAAGAGCCATATGTAGGATACCCCATCTTTATTCTTCGATCTGGGAACTAATTCCCATACTTGATTGGTATTTCTCTGTCATGGCATCTGCCCATTCTTTTCTCTGAATGGCTTCTTCAGAGCAGGTAGGCTCTTCATCTGGGAGATCACATATCAAAGTTGTGTAACTGGAGAATGGCTTTGGTATTTTCACCTGTCTCGTGGTTACTTCTGGAACACCATACTTCTCTCCATATTGAATAAGCTCTCTTTCCCAAGCAGGCTTTCTTTTATGGGAGAAGGTCATTTGAGGAGGTTTTTGAACTTTTGTTATATCATGATCTTCAAGAGTCTCCTCATCAAGGGAAGTTACGACTTCCCTTATAGGTTCTGCAACTCTCGGAACTTCCCTCATGGATTTTGTAGTCCTGGGGTTTACAGGCTCCTCTTCATATACTTCTTCAAGATGGCATCTTCTCGATTTCTTAAGTTTTTCTTCTTCATCAAAGGTCACGTCCCTGCTAATATGAATATGGAAGTGACTAGGTATGTAGACTCTGAAGACTTGGATACCTCACAGTATCCCACAAATATTCTGTTCTTTTCTGAGGGTTCCATCTTGTTTCTTTTCTCTTTCGGTATATGAATAAACACTGGACAACCAAATATTTTGAGATGGCTTACCTCTAGCTTCTTTCCGGTGAATGTATCTTCTAGTGTCTTGAGTGATGCAGGAGCATCCCTCACATCAAGCAAGCCAGCGCGGAATCCAAAGGACAACTGGACAAGCCAACACAAATTTTGAAAACACCTTGAAACTATTGCACAAACATTAATGTGGAAATTTAATGAAGTGCACTTGTATAATGTAATGGACTTTGAGTGAATTGATCTCGTCCTTAGTAGATAGAAGGCATTTATAGGAATTAATACAAGTAGGTAGAATTTAATTCTAGACTAGACAGTTTCTAGAGTGTAAGAGGGAAACGAGATATAGACACCCTCCTTGTACATTGTAAGGGGATTATGAGCATTTGTGTATGAGGAACACAAGAAGAGAAGAAGAGAGCTGTGTAAGAACACCCATGTACAGACGTTTGAATTAATAGAAATCTTTGGTTCAAATTCATGTTTTGTGTCTGTTCTCTGTGTATGATGTTGATATGCTCATGAATGGTTGCTTCCTGTTATACATTTGCTTTTATATGATGTGTATGTGATTTCATGTTTGAATTGAAGTCTTAGAGGAAGAAGGAATGAGTTTCAATTGTTCCTCTATTTGAGCCAAAGAATTCTTGCAAGGAGTGCAGTTGAAGTGTCCGCAAGGAGTGCGTTGACAGAGGGTTCATATAGGGATAGCTTTTGTTATCATTCATCCTAAAGGTCCATTTGGGCACAGGAGTCATGCAAGGAGTGCGCAGGTTGCATAAAAGTCTCACGGTTGTAAACCTGAGTGAAGTGTTAAGAGACTGCTGCTGCAGGAGTATGCAGAGTCCAGAAACTTCAACACTTAGTCGTGGTTAAAGGTTTGCCGCAAAGGGTGCATGCAAGAGTTTCCTGAAGGATTTGAAAGTCATGGAAAAGCATCAGGAAGGCTGGGCCTTCGAGTTTGTCGAAGGACTGAGTAGGTAAGTTGTGTCGTGAAGTGTTAAGAAGGCATCGCAGGTTTGCGTGCAGGTGGACATGTTCCATAGAGGAGTGCTTGGTCATTTCATAGATTTCTCAAAGAAGAAATGGACGGTCGAAATTCTCTGAGGAGAATTCGCGACATCCCGTGGATCGTCAGATCTCACCAAGGTGCAAGGGAGATACGGAATCACATTCTCTAGAGGTTCGAAGCTCAGGAGGGATAGAGTCATTGATCAGGATCAAGAGGACCGTTGGATCTACACGTATATCATGTATCGGGGTTTCGTAGTTCGAAACTTCAAATTATTGCAACAGGAATCACGATATATTGATCCGCAATATTCCGACAAATGAAGGACAGTGTGTGGGCCACAACGGAGTCGGCGAGTGGAGGACAGGTGGCGCAAGATATCAGGGTTTCGTGGCGAGAAGTCCCGATACAATAGCATCAGGATTCGTGAAATCGCGAACCCCGAATTCCCGATAGAGGTGACGGGACGCTGAAAGGTCAACTCACATGTGTGTCGGGTAATCAACATATTGGGAGTCAGGAGTCGGTAAAGAAAAGTGTTCGACATCACGCGTAGAAAAATCGCGATAGGAGAAGTCCCGACAGGTAAGGGAAAGGTCAGCGTTGACTTGTATCGATGATTGACGATCCGAGAGTATAGTGTTTGACCACTGACCTCGCGAAGTCACGAAGTCTGATCCTGCAAGAGCAGAGAGGGGATCGCACAGAGATTTATGTGGGTTACGATTTTCTGATAGGGAAATAGAAGGACCGGTTAGTGTTCTTGGGGCCGAGGGAAGAGAAGATCCTTTGTGTGCGCGTGGACCTTCTGACCTGCGGGTGGTGAAGGGGATGCGTTGCTATCAAGTGGTATCAGAGCACATAAATATTATTTGCTTTCTGTAGCAGAGAAGAAGAAAATTCACCATGCCGCGAAGGAGAGAAAGGAAATCACCCAATCCAGAGGATAGCGAAATACCGAGAAGAAGAGGCAGGCAGGTGACAGACCCAGACATGGAGAGATAGATGCGTGATCTTCGAGCAAGACTCGAAGACATGGAGACAACACAAAGGTGCACATCCAGTGCAGGGGATCTCAGTGATTCCAAAAGTGAAGTCGAGGCTGAACGTGAAGAAGAGGTTGCAGCCGAAGATGCATCAAACGAGCGTTTTATCAAAGATATTGCCAGGATGGGTGCAAAAGAAAAGATGGACATTCCAGTTTACGAGGGAAATCTAGATGCAGAGGAGCTTCTATATTGGATTAGAGCTCTAGACACATACTTCGACTATGAAGATGTCGAAGAAGACAAGAAAGTCAAGCATGTTGTTACACGCTTGAAAGAACATGCAACATTGTGGTGGGATGAGTTACAAGTTGACATACGCTGAAAGGGAAAGCAGAAGATCAAGAGCTGGGACAGGATTATCGCGAAGATGAAAGAGAAATTCATCCCCACAGATTATCAAATTACTCTGTTCAGGAGAATGCATAACCTGAGACAGAAGCTGATGACAGTGAAAGAATACACTGAGGAATTCTACAGACTGAACATCAGGGCAGGTCATCGGGAGAGCGATGATGAAAAAGTTGCCAAATATATGAATGGCCTGAGATATGATATCCAGGATGATATGATCATGGTAACCATCCGAACGGTTGAATATGCCTATCAGATGGCTCTGAAAGTAGAAGAGACGCTAAGCTGAAAACAAGGTTAGAGGAGCCGAGGCAGAAGCCAGCCCAGAGGCAAATCAGTTTCCCAGGAAAAATACTAGAAGCCCAAGGAAGACTGGAAGAAACCTCAAGCTCGTACAGAGAGAGGTGGAACCTCATAGAAAGGGCAACAATATGCTGAGCAGAGAGGACAACATAATGAGCAGAGAGGAGATTATGCTGACAACAATACTTTTCCTCGTACTAGAGGCAGAGGAAGAGGAAGAGGTGGAGTAATTACATGCTTCACATGTGGAAATAATGGGCACAAGTCTTACGAGTGTCCATGTTAAATTTTTAATTAAAATAAAGTACCAAGGCAAGTGTTTCTCTTCAATAGGCGCCTAAGGGGGAGAAAGTGCCTAATGTGGGTCCTAGTCATTTAATTTGTGAGATGAAAATTAAAAGGTGAATTTATGATTAAAGTGAGGGTGAGTGAAAAGACACCAAATCTTGGCCACCCATCTAATCTAATCTCAGTCGTTAGATTAGAAAAATCCTCACCTTCCCTCATGAGGTCGACTAAGGCAAGAGGGCGCACCCATTCTTGGGTAAGTTGAAGCATTCTTGTTGAGAAAACAAGGAGAGATGCCAAGAGGCTCTTGGTGAGATGCCAAGAGCAAGGGACCTTTGGTGAGATGCCAAGGTCAGATCTTTGGTGAGATTCCAAGATCAAGAGACTCTTGGTGAGATGCCAAGAGAAGAAACTCTTGGTGAGATGCCAAGAGAAGGGACCTTTGGTGAGATGCCAAGGTCAGATCTTTGGTGAGATGCCAAGATCAAGAGAGAGGTTGAGCTGAAGAAAGGAGACAACATTTACTGAAGGAGAGCACACATCCCAAGGCAAAGAGAAGTATGGATTTCAGACAGCAAGGAAGAACAGGTCGTACCATATGGATTTGTGGAGGTCATACAACACTTAATGTGCACAGAAATTGAGGAGGACAACAGCTGCAATTTCTGAGAGTATTGGCATGCATTCCAAGGCTGTCGTACAACATTTGTTCACACAGAAATTGAGTTAACTGTTGTAATATATTTCTGAGTGTATTTCCATACAGTCCGTATAGTTTGGCACGAATATTGGGGACCGTACAACACGGTTTACAAGGATCTGTTCATGCTGCATTTTTCGTACAGTCTTAGCAGAGTTTTCGTACAAATTTTGGGACAGTCCATACAACATTAATTGCTGGGATAGTCGTACAGTTGTACGGATTTCTGGGATAGAAATCAAGGAGCATTTTCCAGGACTGTTCAAAAGGATTTTTGTGAAAGAAAGTCCAAATAAGTTTGTGTAAATTTCTGAAGATGAAAATGTTGTAAAAGAAATTTCTCAGAAGCTCATAAATAATAAAAATCCCTCTCTCATTGGTTTTCTCCTTGTGGGTTTTTCCAGGGTCGAAGTTAGACCGAAAATATTTCTGTCTGTATTTTCTGAGTTTTGCATATTGCTAATATTTTATTTCTGCGTTGAAAACGATGTTCAGAATCCTCATGTTTCAGTTCTGAAGTTTATTTTCTGTTAAGTTTTTATATGATGAAACATCGTTGTTTCATATGCTGAAACATCAGTGAGTATATGTTGAAATAGTGCTGAGTATATGCTGAAACAGTGCTGAGTATATGCTGAAACAGTGTTGAGTATATGCTGAAACAATGCTGAGTATATGCTAAAACAGTGTTGAGTATATGTTGAAACAATGTTGAGTATATTCTGAAACAGTACTGAGTATATGATGAAACAATGCTAAGACATATGTTGAAACAGTGCGGAGTATATGCTGAAATAGTGCTAAGAATATGCTGAAACAATGTTGAGACATATGCTGAAACAGTGCTGAAACTGGAGTTTCGACATTTAACTTTGGCTGAAAAATCAGAGTGACTAAAACTGGGTGGGATCTGAAATTTCTAACATGGTATCAGAGCTGAGTTGTAGAGAGGCAGAAATTTCAGCAGACAGAAAGTTGGGACAACAATCACTTCAAGAGGAAGTCACTTTGTGAGAGACCAAGGAGAGGATCTTTGGTGAGATGCCAAGATCAAGAAACTCTTGGTGAGATTCCAAGAGAAGGGACCTTTGGTGAGATGCCAAGGTCGAAACAAAAAACAACTTTAGCAGAAGTGGAAGAGATTTCCACCAAGTTTGACAAGGAATTTTCCTTGATTGTGTGTCTATCATCGCGGACCACTACTCCCGATACTTGGTATATTGACAGTGGTGCCTCTCACCATATGAAAATAGTTTGTGAGCACTTGATGGATCTTACTCAGTGTGGAGATGCAGAGGTAGTGCTTGGAGATGACTGGGAGGTCAAGGTGGTTGGTTGTGGAACCGTATCATTTCGGAGGGAGTCTTTGCGTCCCATGATTTTGACGGAGGTTCTTTATGTTCTGGGCTTGAAGAAGAACTTAGTGTCAGTTTCTACTATTGAGGAGAAGGGCTATGAGGTCTTGTTTCGTGATGGGCAGGTGATTCTTTTCCCCAGAGGGTCTAGCATCACTTCGGCCAAAGTGATTGGTACTAGACATGTGAGGCTGTATAAGTTGTTGTTCCAGCCAGTGAGAGCATTGATTCATTCTACCAGCAACAACAACGACCTATGTGAGATATGGCACAGGAGGATGGCACATTTTCACCATGGGGCTTTGCGAGTTCTGAGGGAGTTGGTGACGAGAGTTCCAGATTTTAGTTCAGATCACCATGAGTTGTGCAAGGGGTATATCTTGGGAAAGTACACCAAGAATGCTTTTCCAAGCAGTGACAGTAGAGAAGCAGGGATACTTGATCTTATACATTCAGATGTATGTGGCCCGATGTCTTCGGCATCATTGACTGGATCCCTATACTATGTTGTATTCATTGATGACTTCTCTCAGAAGTCCTGTATTTTCTTCATGAAGACCAAAGGACAGGTCTTCCTCTGGTTTCAAGAGTTCAAATCTCTTGTGGAGAACCAGACAAGGAAGAAAATCAGAGTCCTGAGATGGGACAATGGGGGTGAGTATACCTCCAAGGAGTTTATGGATTTCTGTGCAGGAGAGGGAATCAAGAGGGAGTCGATTGTTCCTTACAACCCACAACAGAATGGGGTTGTTGAGAGGAAGAATAGAGCGATTGTTGGGGCTGTGAGAGCCTTGTTACATGATCAGGGGCTTCCACTATTTCTATGGGCTGAGGCATGCTACACTACAATTTATTTGTAGAACAGGAGTCCTCACAGGGCTGTGGGGAGAATGACTCCTGAGGAGGCTTTCTCTGGGAAGAAGCCTGAGGTGCATGGGAGAGAGTCTCATGTGTGTAGACTGAGGAAGTCATTGAACAGGGGAAAGTTTGTATTTTTCAGGGACAAGCTTGGAGTGCTGAGTAACACTTACCTCAGTATGAGGGAGTGTTAAATTTTTAATTAAAATAAAGTACCAAAGCAAGTGTTTCTCTTCCGTAGGTGCCTAAGGGGGAGAAAGTGCCTAATGTGGGTCCTAGTCATTTAATTTGTGAGATGCAAATTAAAAGGTGACTTTATGATTAAAGTGAGGGTGAGTGAAGAGACACCAAATCTGAGCCACCCATCTAATCTAATCTCAGCCGTTAGATTAGAAAACTCCTCAACTTCCCTCATGAGGTCGACTAAGGCAAGAGGGTGCACCCATTCTTGGGTAAATTGAAGCATTCTTGTTGAGAGAACAAGGAGAGATGCCAAGAGGCTCTTGGTGAGATGACAAGAGCAAGGGACCTTTGGTGAGATGCCAAGGTCAGATCTTTGGTGAGATGCCAAGATCAAGAGACTCTTGGTGAGATGCCAGGAGAAGAAGCTCTTGGTGAGATGCCAAGAGAAGGGACCTTTGGTGAGATGCCAAGGTCAGATATTTGGTGAGATGCCAAGATTAAGAGAGAGGTTGAGCTGAAGAAAAGAGGCAACATTTGCTAAAGGAGAGCACACATCCCAAAGCAAAGAGAAGTACGTATTTTAGACAGCAAGGAAGAACAGGTTGTACCATATGGATTTGTGGAGGTCATACAACACTTAATGTGCACAAAAATTGAGGAGGACAGCAGCTGCAATTTATGAGAGTATGGGCATGCATTCCAAGGCTATCGTACAACATTTGTTGGCACAAAAATTGAGGTAACTGCTATAATATATTTCTGAGTGTATTTTCATACAGTCTGTATAGTTTGGCACGAATATTGGGGACCGAACAACACAGTTTACAAGGATCTGTTCATGCTGCGTTTTCCGTACAGTCTTAGCAGAGTTTTGGCACAAATTTTGGGACAGTCCGTACAATATTAATTGTTGGGACAATCGTACATTTGTACGGATTTCTGGGACATAAATCGAGGAGCATTTTCCAGGACTGTTCAAAAGGATTTTTGTGAAAGAAAGTCCAGATAAGTTTGTGTAAATTTATGAAGATGAAAATGTTGCAAAAGAAATTTCTGAGAAGCTCATAAATAATAAAAAGTCCTCTCTCACTAGTTTTTCCCTTGTGGGTTTTTCCAGGGTCAAAGTTAGACCGAAAATATTTGTGTCTATATTTTCTGAGTTTTGCATATTGCTGATATTTTATTTCTATGTTGAAAACGATGTTCAAAATCCTCATGTTTCAGTTCTGAAGTTTATTTTCTATTAAGTTTTTATATGTTGAAACACCGATGTTTCATATGTTGAAACACCACTGAGTATATGCTAAAACAGTGCTGAGTATATGCTGAAACAGTGTTGAGTATGTGTTGAAACAATGTTGAGTATATGCTGAAACAATGCTGAGTATATGCTGAAAGAGTGTTGAGTATATGCTGAAACAATGTTGAGTATATGTTGAAACAGTGCTGAGTATATGTTGAAACAATGTTGAGTATATGCTGAAATAATGCTGAGACATATGCTGAAACAGTGATGAGTATATGCTGAAACAGTGCTGAGCATATGTTGAAACAGTGTTGAGACATATGCTGAAACAATGTTGAAACTGGAGTTTCGACATTTAACTTTGGCTGAAAAATCAGAGTGACTGAAACTGGGTGGGATCTGAAATTTCTAACAGTCCAAAGAAAAAGAAGGACATTGGAAAAACTCACATCACCGAAACCCAGAGGTGGGATGTTGAGGCAGAAGACGCTAAAGGCGGAAGATCGTTGATGATGTGAAAAGTCCTTTTGACACCTGAGAAGGAGGTGGAGAGTTCAGTCCAAAGGACCAGACTTTTTAGGACTTCTTGCAAGACCAAGGATAGGGTATGCAAGGTCATTGTTGACAGTGGTAGCATGAATAATCTCATATCTATAGAGATGGTAGAGAAGCTGGAGCTGGAGACGACTGATCATCCAGGCCCATACAGAGTTTCGTGGCTACAGAAAGGACACCAGGTAACTGCCACTAAACAATGCTTGGTTGAATTTAAGATAGGGGGATATAATGATAAGATATTATGTGATGTCATTCCTATGGATGTTTGTCATCTATTGCTGGGTAGACCATGGCAATATGACAGGAATGTGATTCATGATGGGCGAATGAACACATATACCCTGGAGAAGAATGGGAGGACACACCTGTTTCTTTCGATCAAGGATAAGGAGGTGAAGCCTAAAGTAAGCAACACAATACTTCTCATGAGTGGGAAGGAACTTCTCACAGAGGTGAAGAAGAAGGAGGATCCACAATTCTTTGTGGTCAGAAAGATGAGGATTGTTCTGACTAGCACAAGAGTGGATGATTTGCCAGAGGAGATTCAGGAACTGCTGGAAGAGTTTGCTGACATCATAGTGGACGAACTACATCATTTGTTACCACCGATCAGGAGTGTGAGTCATCATATTGATCTCATACCAGGGGCCAATTTGCCAAACAAAGCCGCGTACAGATTGATGCCGTAAGAGAATGAGGAGGTTAAAAGGCAAGTCCAGGAGTTATTGGACAAAGGTTTGGTCAGAGAAAGCTTAAGCCCATGTGTTGTCCCAACAATACTCAGTCCGAAGAAAGACAGAGGCTGGAGGATGTGTGCTGACTCAAGAGCGATTAATAAGATAACCATCAGGTACAGATTTCCATTGTCGAGGATGGATGATCTGATGGATTTATTAAGTGGAGCAAAGTGCTTTTCAAAGATTGATTTGAAAAGAGGATATCACCATATTCACATGAGAGAAGGCGATGAGTGGAAGACAACAGTCAAAACAAATGAGAGTTTGTATGAATGGCTTGTTATGTCGTTTGTCTTAACAAATGCGCCGAGTACCTTCATGAGGTTGATGAACGAAGTCCTGAGGGAGTTCATCGGGAAATTTGTCATTGTGTATTTGGATGACATACTGGTTTACAGTAAGACAACAACGGATCATCTGAAGCATTTGGCTACAGTGATGCAGAAGTTACAGCAGGATAAGTTGTTGATAAACATGAAGAAGTCCTCATTCATGAAGACATAACTCATTTACTTGGGGTTTGTTATTTCGGCAAATGAGTTGAGGATGGATCCAAATAAGGTGGAGGTAATCAAGAATTGGCCATCACCGAAGAGTATCTTTGAGGTGAGAAGTTTTCATGGTTTGGATAGTTTCTACCGAAATTTCATTAGGAATTTCAGTGGAATTAGCGCGGCGATGATGGATACAGTGAAGAAGCAACATAAATATTTTCACTGGACAACAGAGGCTGAGAAGAGTTTTAATTTGTTGAAGAGGAAGATTACGGAACAACCGGTTTTGGTGTTTCCAGATTTCTTGAAGACATTTCAGGTGAAATGTAATGCAAGTGGATTTGCAATCGGAGCAGCCTTGAGTCAAGAAGACAAGTCGATATCATATTTCAGCGAGAAGCTGAATGAGGCAAAATTGAAGTACTCCACGTATGATAAGGAGTTTAATGCTATCATACAGGCATTGAAAAAGTGGAGGCACTATTTAATTCTGAAGGAGTTTGTCTTGTACAGTGATAATCATGCACTGCAGTTTGTGACTCAACAAGAGAAGTTGAATCAGAGGCATGTTAAGTGGTTTGAATACATGCAGAATTTCACTTTTTTGATTAAACACATTTCTGGTACTGCTAACAAAGTTGTTGATGCTTTGAGCATAAAGTGTTTGTTGTTGCAGGAGTTCAGAGTCAAAACATTGGGTTTTGATGATCTCAGGAACATGTACGCAAATGATCAGGATTTTAGAGAAGCGTATGAAGCAGCTGAGAATCCAGTTCTCAGAGACTAAAGCCAATGGATAGAATACATGATCCAGGAAGGATTGTTGTTTAAAGGCAATCAACTGTGTATTCTGAAATGCTCCATGAGGGAGAACTTGTTGAAGGAGAAACACAGTGGAGGATTGGCTAGACATTTCGGTCATGACAAGAGGTTCGCGAAGCTGAATGAGTCATATTTTTGTCCCGGAATGCGAGAAGATGTCAAAATATTTGTAGACAGATGCATAATTTGTCAGCATTCGAAGGGAAGGAAGAAGAATGTGTGATTTTATCAACCATTTCCGATACCAGAGAGGTCGTGGGATGCTATTAGCATGGATTTTGTATTAGGGTTTCCAAGAACACAAAGAGGTGTTGATTCAATATTTGTGGTGGTGGATAGATTTTCCAAGATGACACACTTTATTCCATGTCAGAAGACCAGTGATGCGACTCACATCGCGAACCTATTTTTCAAGGAGGTCATTTGACTTCATGGTTTGACGAGGAGCATTGTCTCAGATTGAGAATCGAAATTCATAAGGCATTTCTGGAGGACCTTATGGAAGATGTTGGGAACTGACCTATCGTTTAGTTCATCATATCATCTGCAGACGGATGGACAAATGGAAGTGGTCAACAAAAGTCTGGGAGACTTGATGAGAAGCTTGGTGACAGAGCACCATAGCCAATGGGACCGTATATTGTCGTAGGCAGAGTTTGCATACAATGACTCAGTCAATAGGAGCACAGGGAGGAGTCCATTTCAGATTGTATATGGCATGCAACCAAGGGGAATTTCTGAACTGAGAGATTCAGAACAAACTGCTACTAGCAGCGCTAATGCAAAAGAATTCATAGAAGCGATGAAAGAACTCCACAGCAAGGTGAAGGAGCGATTGCAGAAATCAAGTCAGGAATATAAGCGCAAAGAAGATCAGCATAGGAAACAACCTCAGATTGAGGTTGGTGATATGGTTCTGGCACATTTGAGAAGAGAAAGTTTCCCGAGAGGAACATATAATAAGATGAAGATGAAGAAAATCGGGCCATGTAGGGTCGTGAAGAAATTTGGGATGAATGCCTACAAGATTGAATTACCCGATGGGATCGGAATTTCTTCGATATTCAATATCTCGGATTTGTACCCATATAGAGATGAAGAAATAGAGACTAGAACTGAGCAGCCAGTAATCCATTGGAAAAAACAGATGTCAGTTGGAGAGAAGTCGTAGATGGAGTGTATACTGGACAAGACGGTAAGTAAGAGGACCAGGCGAAAGAAATACTTTGAGTATCTGGTCAAGTGGAAGAACCATCCAGTCGAAGATGCCAGCTGGGAGACTGAAGCCGAGATACAGAAGCATGGACAGACCATGCAGGAGCTCATGGACAGGAGCCCATGAATGTTTTCAAGCGAGGGAGTATGATGCATGATCATCCCTCACATCAAGCAAGCCAGCGCAGAAGCCAAAGGACAGCTGGACAAGCCAGCACAAATTTTGAAAACACCTTGAAATATTTGCGCGAAAATTAATGTGGAAATTTAATGAAGCGCACTTGTATAATGTAATGGACTTTGAGCGGATTGCTCTCATCCTTAGTAGATAGAACGAATTTATAGGAATTGATACAAGTAGGTAGAATTTAATTCTAGACTAGACAGTTTCTAGAGTGCAAGAGGGAAATGGGATATAAACACCCTCCTTGTACATTGTAAGGGGATTATGAGCATTTGTGTATGAAGAACACAAGAAGAGAAGTAGAGAGTTGTGTAAGAACACCCATGTACAAAAATTTGAATTAATAGAAAGCTTTGGTTCAAATTCATGTTTTGTGTATGTTCTCTATGTATGATGTTGATATGCTCATGAATGGTTTCTTCCTATTATACATTTTCTTTTATATGTTGTGTATGTGATTTCATGTTTGAATTGAAGTCTGAGAGGAATAAGGAATGAGTTTCAATTGTTTCTCTATTTGAGCCAGAGAATTCCTACAAGGAGTGCAGTTGAAGTGTCCACAAGGAGTGCGTTGACAGAGGATTCAGATAGGGATAGATTTTGTTCTCATTCATCCCAAAGGTGCAGTTGGGCACAGGAGCCATGCAAGGAGTGCGCAGGCCGAGTAAAAGTCTCAGGGTTGCGAACCTGAGTGAAGTGTTAAGAGACTACTGCTGTAGGAGTGCGCAGAGTCCAAAAACTTCAACACTTAGTCGTGGTTGAAGGTTTTCCACAAGGGGTGCGTGCAAGAGTTTCCTGAAGGATTTGAAAGTCATGGAAAAGCATCAAGAAGGCTGGGCCTTCGATTTTGTCGAACGAGAGAGTAGGGAAGTTGTGCCGTGAAGTGTTAAGCAGGCATTGCAGGTTTGCGTGCAGGTGGACAAGTTTCGTAGAGGAGTGCTTGGTCATTTCATAGATTTCTCAAATAAGAAACGGACAGTCAAAATTCTCTGAGGAGAATTCGCGACATCCTCTAGAGGTTTGAAGCTCAGGAGGGACAGAGTCGTTGATCAGGATCATGAGGGTCGTTGGATCTACATGTATATCGTGTATCGGGGTTTCGCAGTTCGAAACCTCAAATTATTTCAACAGGAATCGCGATATAGCGATATGCAATATTCTGACAAACGAAGGACAATGTGTAGGCCACATCGGAGTCGGGGAGTGGAGGATAGGTGGCACAAGCTATCGGGGTTTCGTGGCGAAAAGTCTTGATACAATAGCATCAGGATTCACGAAATCGCGAACCCCGAATTTCCTATAGAGGTGACGGGAGGCTGAAAGATCAACTCACACGTGTGTCGGGTAATCGGCATATCGGGAGTCGGGAGTTGGTAAAGCAAAGTGTTCGACATCGCGAGTAGCGAAATCATGATAGGAGAAGTCCCAACAGGTAAGGGAAAGGTCAGCGTTGACTCGTATCAGTGATCGGCGATCCGAGAGTATAGTGTTCGACCACTGACCTCGAGAAGTCACGAAGTCTGATCCTCCGAGAGCAGAGAGGGGATCAAACGGAGATTTCTGTGGGTTAAGATTTTTCTATAGGGAAATAGAAGGACTGGTTAGTGTTCTTTGAGATGAGGGAAGATAATATCCTGTGTGTGCGCGTGGACCTTCCGACCTATGGGTGGTGAAGGGCCTTCGTTGCTATCATTGAGCCCAAGTGGACTATGGGGCAATCGGTTCTGCACATAAACAACTATCATTGTTGCTTCTACCCATAAGCACATAGGAATATATTGATCTTCACAGCTTCCAGCATGGTTCTGTTCTTCCATTCAGCTACACCGTTTTGTTGGAGATCTTGATCCCAACATCTTTGCAGATATTCATGAATTCTTTTGAGGTATATTTTCCTCCATTATCTCACCTGAGTATCTTAATCTTCCTTACATAACGGTTCTCTTATCAAGGCTTTGAATTCACTGATCTTGTTGAATACTTCAAATATATCCAGGTCTTTCACGAGAATAATCATTAATGAATGATACATAGTATACATACCCATTATTGGAGGATGATGGCATTGGGCCACATGCATCTAAATGAATGAGTTCTAGGACTCCTTCTGTCTTGTTGTCCCTCTTCGGAAACAGGTTCTTGACGTTCTTCCCTTGTGCACATCCATTGCATACGCCTTCATGGTCACCTTTGAGTTCTGGTAAACCTGTGACAACTTTGCATATG
>JZKD02S1001158.1:382708-395371 GCA_000966675.3 Picea glauca
CTTCTCTTACATAAATCAAAGCAAACCAGAGAACTATCTAGAATACCAACTCTATTGCAGAGATGGAAATAGTTTTTAAAAGAGTAAAAGAAAGACTTAAGGTTTGAACCATCACGAAGAAGCATCATAATCAGAATAGTCGTGACAATCTTTTGGAAAAGAAGCTCACATATGGCCACGGATTGAAACATTATCTATGAACAAGGATAAATATTTGTTTAAATATGTGTAGGTGAACCAAGTCAAAATCTAAGTGGCCATCTAGTGCACCTGGTTTTTGCTCCTCTTACGAAATGTGCCATAGTATGGGCACTTCCCATACAACTATTACATTCACCTGCCAACACGCCATATAGGAAACATTAAAAGTTGGAAATGGATGAGTTAAGATATTTAATGAAGGTTAAATGTGTAATGGTAAACGGTTGCCTCTTCAATTATTAGCAAGTTCGCTATTGGAACCTAGCAGGCTACCATTACTTGTGTGTATGGTAAATGTTCGTCCAAAACTCGGAAGCTTCTTGTAGGAAGAGACACCAATTAAAATGTTTTATCTGTTCCCGAAAATAGAGATAAAGAAAATGTGTGAAGTTTCTAGACTATGTAGCAACGAAATAGTAAAGTAATCATTACCTGGATTTCAATAACTTAGCTCGAAGATCTCGATGAGTGCAAAAGTCATTTGAGCAAACCCTACCACACGAGCACTCGAGATATTGAGACTCTGCGTAAACTAAACGAATGGTATTTTGAACAAGGAGAGGACGACGGTTGTGTTCACGACGCTGGAGTTAATAACTACAGTAATGGTAGATTAGATTAATGTCACCAAGTACGTGGAAATAGAAATTGGGAGAGTGACCATTGCACTAACAATTACATACAAAATAATAATTTGTATATTACTCAATTAAACTGAGATACAAAGTATATATAGTTGAAGTGAGATCCAACTAACTCCAAATATGGAGATGTGGATTGAGCAAATATCTCAACAATTTCTTACAAGATCTCAAACCAAATCCCCAAACTTAATACAACATGAATAAAAGCATTATCTTTAACATCCCTCTTTAATGCTTACATTAAAAAAAACTTACAATACTTAAATCAAAATTACAAAATTTGTCATTTGTCTTTCTGTGATTGGTCTTCATCAGCGCTTACACCCACTCTCAATCTTCCTGCTTCCTCTCTTTTCTTCTCCACACATTCGAGCTTCCCATTTGACACATTTAAAGTATAAAAACTTCCGACCATCTTTGACATTCTTTGTAGAACTGACGCTTCTCGACTTCCCGAAGGACAATCTCAATACTGAATTATCTTATGGATACACTATCATCTGTTGAATTCCCCCGAAGAGCAAATTTCAACAGTTATATAAGACAATGATCTGATTATTTGATATTTTCAGCAGTAAATCATACAATTAACCTTTTATACACTCACAAACTCACAAAATAACCTGTAACTATTGATCTTGAAGCCCGAAGTACAACAAGATCCACCAGCTTATAACAAAATATGCATAACCAAATCAGTGAAATGTTCCTATAACACCTAAGTACATAAAGAATCACAAATTCATATTATGATATTATGTTCATTGATTGGTTCTGCCATATAAAATTTTTACAATCACAATACATACAAATTAATTAATATAATTTCCCCATTTTTTTTAATACATTGCCGCAAATAAATTCGTGCATATTCCTCAAATCAGTGGCGGATTAGGTGATGGCGTCTCCTTCTTAGGCAGAGAATTTGATTGTAGCAAGTCGGTACATATGCCATGAGATGAGGACATACCTTGCCTTTTATCAATAAGTGGAACACAGGGTTGGTTGTTTCTCATGGAAAGTGTTGTATCACTCATGTTCTCCTTCTTTCTCATAGGTGCAGTGATCAGATTTTAATAGGAGAATATATGGCTCTCCAAACTTCTGATGCTGAAGATTGATATGCGATACAATGAGATACGTCCATTGAACCGAGGCGTTGGTTCCTCAATTCGTGTTTTCTTTGAATGACAACATCGATGGCTGAAATTGCTGCCACAGTGACTTGCTCCCCTCTCGCTGGCTGCACCTCGTAACCGTAGGTCGCCCAGGATAGCTCCAACTAGTGACTGCTGAATAAATCAAAACTTCTTCAGGTAGCATTTCTCAACAAAAAGCAAAAAAAAAACAATTGTTGTAGCTCTCTCTTATGCAAAGCCTCTCTTACACATAGTGAAATTAACACTCTACTCCACTCTACTACACTTATCAACACTCACATCTCTTTCACATCTTCCTGGCCATCCCGTGAGGGATTTAAGCCAGTCCAGGCTCTGATACCAAAATAGAAATTCGGAGAGTGACCATTACACAACAATTACACACAAAATAATAATTTGTATATTACTTATTTAAACTCAGATACAAAGTATATATAGTTGAAGTGAGATCCAACTAACTCCAAATATGGAGATGTGGGTTGAGCGAATATCTCAACCATCTCCTACAAGATCTCAAACCATCCCCAAACTTGGCTCACCATTAATGAAAGCATTATCTGTAACACGTGGCCCCCTGAGTATTAATCTCATTTATCACTATAAATATTAACTCGAGATTAATATGAGTTTATGTTGGAATTTGGTGACAATGAATTCCTCCAAGAATGGATTTTGGATCCTATTATTTGGTATTGGTTGCAACTAAATAGACCAAGTTAGAATATGGATAGGAGTGCATTTAATAATCAATTTCTTATGTAACTCTGTATGAAATGCTATAAATTTATGTAAGCCCGTAGAAGCAATGGGGAGAGGATTGAGAGCTTGCAAGGCTTCCATAATTTTCATGCTATGAACAATAATAAAATCGATACCTCTGCTTGGTGGACATAACCCAACTTTTGGGTGAACCACTTTAATCTTGTGTTCATCATTTTATGTCTAGCATATAATTTTTTGACAGGGACAACAATTGGTATCAGAGATGAATGTGTATCAGAAGGAGTGTCATCATCTCTCTGAGCGTTGAATTCAAAGGTGATGGTCAATTTGATTAAAGGGAGCGTAGTTTTTTACTTCAGCGTTGGGCTACCTTCTTTAAGGGAGAGTTGTTTTTACTTCAGCATTGTGCTTCTCTATTTACAACAATGCCGATCTCTTGGTACAGGGAGCATTGTTTTCAAATCATTGTTGGGATCCCGTAGTGAAGGGAGCGTTGATTTCAAGGGAACACTTGTGATTTTTTGGGTTTTAGCCACTAGTGTCTGTCTCTCCTTTGGAAGGGAGCATCGACTTATATGATTCCCACTACCCAAGGATGTGAAGGGAAGATTAATAAGAGTGGAGACAATAGAGGACGAGAATAATAAAGACGTCTAAGATGGAAAAGACTCCAAGTGCCAAGTTTGAAATTGAGAAGTTCAATGGCAAGAATAGTTTTGATATTTGGAAGGTCAAGATGCACGATTTGCTCATGCAATAAGGCGTGGTGAAGGAGCTTTTGGGAAAATCAAAGAAACCCGTGACCATTTCATATGAAGAGTGGGAAGAGATCGATGCAAGAGCACTGAGTGCCATACGAATGTGTTTGGGCGATGATGTTTTGTTCAACATTGTTATGGAGAAGACAACAACCGGTTTGTGGACAAAGATGGAAAGTTTGTATATGACTAAATCCTTGATTAGCAGATCTTCATGAAAATAAAATTTTACAGTTTGCGCATGAAGGAAGCTATGGAAATAGTTGATCATTTAAATACCTTTAATACTCTTTTAGTCTAGTTGACTTGCACGGGAGTGAAATTTGAATTTGAGGACAAGGTGATTACATTATTTTTTTATTTTCCCAAGTCATGGAATCACTTCGTTACCTCTATTAGTTTCAGTTCAACATAAAGTATTGAATTTGATTTTTTTTTTGGCGCTTTACTGTCTGAGGAAACAAGGAATAAATCCAATGTAGAAACCTCTACATTTAAGGTGATGGTCGTCAGACGAAGACCTAAAGAAAGAGGACATGTTCAAAGAAATCAGTCAAAGTTGAAGGGAAAGAAGATAAATATTAAGTGTCGGTTTTGTGGCAAATTTGAACACATGAAGAAGGATTGTTGGAAGTGATAACAAGCCTCCAAAGAAGACCCTCCAAAAGAGACGAAGGAAGCAAACACAATTGAAATAGGTTCAACAACAAGTTTAGGTATGGCTGATGAAGTTTTAACAATTGGTATTGTTTCACGTTATGATCAACAATGGTTATTAGATTATGGTGCTTCAAATCACATATGTCTTCGTCGACATTGGTTTATTGCTTACGAGTCTATAGATGATGGAATTGTTTACATGGGAAATGATATATCAGGTAAAGTTGTGGGAATTGGTAGCATTCAAATTAAGATGTCTGATGAATTTGTTAAGATACTAAATGATGTGAGACATGTACTTGAGCTTAGGAAGAACCCAATCTCTTTGGGAGTCTTAGATACTAGAATATATAAAAGTATTTTTCAAGGTGAAGTTATGAAGGTATTCAAAGGAATCATGTTGGTTATGAAAGTGAAGAAGGTTGGAAACATGTTACTGTTAGAAGGAAGAACTAAGTCATATCATGCGACAATTGTATCTGAGAATGAAAGTGATTATTTTCGTCTTTGGCATCAAAGGTTGGGGCATTTGAGTGAAACATGATTGAAGGTATTATCTCATCGCATGTTACTTCCTATTCTAAAGTCTTTAAAGTTAGATTTCTGCATGCACTGGAAGACACACAAGTGAGGGAATCCTTAATTATATCCATTCTTATGTTTGGGGACCATCCCCTACTGTTTCATATGGAGAATCATCATACTTTGATACTTTTATAGATGATTTCTCTAGGAAGGTGTGGATCTATATGTTGAAAATAAAGGTTGATGTATTTACTGTTTTCAAGCAGTTTAGAGATATAATGGAAAAGAGCACTGGTAGGTCCATTAAATGTTTAAGAACTGATAATGGTGGTGAATTTATGTCAATGGAATTTGAGAAATATTGCAAAGAGTTTGGTATTTATAGGCATAATACCACTGCCTATACTCCTTATCTAAATGAAGTTGTTGAACACATGAACATGACTCTTCTAGAGAGAGCAAGGAGTATGTTAGTAACACCAAATTGAAGCAAGAAATGTGGGCAGAAGCAGTATCTACAACTTTTTATCTGGTGAATCGATCACCATCAACAACAATAGAGTGAAATATTATTGAAGAGGTATGGATATGTCACCCTTGTAATTATTCTAATCTTAAAGTTTTTGGTTGTGAAGCCTATGCTCTAATTTCAAAACATCAACCTTCTAAATTAGATACAGAGTAAAAAAGGATTATCTTTGTTGGATATGGTGATGGTATTAATGGGTACGGGTTGTGGGATCCTACTGCCCACAAGATCACCATTAACAGAGATGTAATATTTGATGAATCATATCTCATCAAATCATATGTAGATGTTCAAATGGAACATGTAGAAGTACCTATGTATCAACAGATTCAGTTTGAAATCCGTTCAATTACAGATGAGAGTGAACATCAACAAGCTTCTGAAGATGTTCATGAAGAGGTTGTTGTAGAGGAAAACGTTGATGACGATGACAATCAACATATTGTGGATGAGCCACAAAATTCCCTAAGGAGGTCTACACGGGTCATAGTTCCTCCAAGAAGGTATGATGATTTTGTTTCATCAGTTTCTTTAAGTACCAATGATGATGAACCTTAGTGCTATCAGGAAGCTATGGAGGGTTCTAATAGTGAAAAAAGGAAAGAAACATTGAAGGATGAAATGAATTCTTTAACAAAGAATGCTACATGGGACTTGGTAGAACTTCCAAGAGACAAGAAAATTGTAGGTTGCAAGTGGGTCTACAAGCTGAAGAGGGGTGTTGATGATAAGGTAGAGAGGTACAAAGCAAGGCAGGTTGTGAAAGTATATTCTCAGAAAGAAGGTATTGAATTTCATGATATTTTTTCATGAGTTGTTAAGATTGTTTCAATTCGAACTGTATTAGCATTAGTTGTGTCACTTAATTTGAAGTTGGAGCAGCTAGATGTTAAGACTGCTTTATTACATGGAGATTTGGATGAGGATATTTACATGGAACAACCTGAAGGGTTCATTCAGAATCGCAACAAGAAATTTGTTTGCAGGCTCAAAAAATCATTTTATAGTCTAAGATAGTCGCCAAGACAATGGTACAAGAAATTTGACTCTTTCATGATCAACCATAATTATACAAGGAGTGAGTATGATCATTGTGTTTACTTTAAGAAATTGAATAATGGCATATTAATTATCTTAGTATTGTATGTTGACGATATTCTTTTAGCAAGAAAAAGCATAATTGATATCAACATGTTCAAGGATCAAATGGCTAGGACGTTTGATATGAAAGATCTAGGAGTAGCAAAGCAGATTTTGGGCATGGAGATATTCATAGACAGGAGGAATGGTAATATTTGGTTGTTACAACAAAAGTATGTCGAGAAAATACTTTTGAGGTTTGTTATGAATAGTTTGAAACTAGTTTCTGTACCTTTTGTTTCCAATTTTAAGATTTCTTCAAGTTTATGTCCTAGTACAAAAGAAGAAAAGGGATATATTTCTCAAATACTGTATGGTAATGCAGTAGGAAGTTTAATGTATGTGATGGTTAGTACAAGACTAGACATTTCACATGTAGTTGGGGTTGTCAATAGATATATGGAAAATCTGGGTGAAGAGCACTGGGCAATAGTGAAATGGGTGCTTCCGTATCTGAGTATCATAAGTGATTGTTGTATCACCTATAACAGTGGTTGTTATTTAGTCTGTGGATATGTTGATTATGATTTGAAAAAATTAGGTCAACTTCAGGATATGTCTTTACTCTTCCAGGTGGAGCTATTAATTGGATGTCAAAGATAAAGATAATTGTTGCTTTATCCACTATAGAAGCATAATACATAACTTCTTCACATGCTTCCAAAGAGGAGGTTTGGTTAAAAGGTTTGTTTGGTGAGTTTGGAAGGGTGCAAAACAAAGTAAAGCTACTTTGTGATAGTCAAAGTTCTATTGACTTGGCAAGGAATCCAACCTTCCATAGTAAAGCTAAACATATTCCTATTAAGTAACATTTTGTAAGATAGGTCATCGATGAATGTGAAGTTTCCCTTGAAAATGTTCATACAAAAGAAAACTGCGCAGACATGTTCACAAAACCAGTACTTTTAGAGAAGCTACAATGATGCTTAAATTTTCTTGTCTTGCAGAAAAGGTGATGAACAAAAGAAAGGACCAATGTATGAGGCTAATTGTTGTCAATGTGGAGATTGTTGAAATTTGGTAACAACGAATTCCTCCAAGAATGGATTTTGGATCCTATTATTTGGCATTGGTTCCAACTAAGTAGACAAAGTTAGAATATGGATAGGAGTGTATTTAATAATCAATTTCTTATGTAATTGTGTATGAAATGCTATAAATTCATGTATGCCCATAGAGGCAATGGGGACATGAGTGGAGTGGGTAGGTGAGAAATGATTAAGAGCCTGCAAGGCTGTTGTAATTTTCATGCTATGAACAATAATAAAATCAGTACCTCTTCTTGGTTGACGTATCCCAACGTTTGGGTGAACCACATTAATCTATGTGTTCATCATTTTATGTATGGAATCTGATTTTATGTTTATGTATGTTTCCGCTGCATATTTTTTTTCGTTTTGGTGGCTGACAGGGACAACATTTTATGTGTTCGTTAAAGCATGATAAACTAAGTCTTCACTCAATATAGTTAATGCTTGACTATAACATATGATAGTTGGACACTCTAGTACTCCACTCAACCTCTTCACCATGGACTCTAGTACCTATTAAAACTTGGGTAGCATTATAAAGGTTTAAATAATAAAAATATAAGAGTAGCAAATGGAAAACAAACGAAGTTCCATGTCATAATAGGAGGATATTACTATGGAGTTGTGGAGATAGCCCACCAACACCACATTAGTGGGTTTAGTATCAGTATGTTAAACATTAAACTCAAGATAACTTAGTGAATAGGAAGTAAACTTCATCCCACATGGATACAAGGTGTTTAAAGAGTTGATTTCTATAAGAAAGGTTGTGTTAAATGAGTATGCTTATATGAATACACAAATTCCTAAAGATTCAAATGATATGTAAACAAAATATACCTCCTCCAAAGGTATGAAGTCATAATGTTCATACATATGTGAAGTTGTGAGAAAATTAATATGGTAGTGCTAAGTAAAATGAGAACACTTTCAAGGTTTATTTAATACATCAAACTAAGGAAGGTAGAAATCCTTTACCTATGTAGAGAAGAGAACGGTTGCGAGCACTATAAGAAATATATTTATATAACCATTTATTTAAAGAGATATTCTATGTATAACAATTTAAATGCATTATAATTAAAAATAAATAATTTGTTGTTAGGAGACTTTACATAGTTTGACTATATAGGAAAACTCTCTATAGGATAGAAACCCTAGTTTAGAAGAGTAGAGTTCCCTTGTAGGCTGGGACTTTTCGGTGGTGAGAGTTTGATCCATAATAAACTCTAGTGTTTCTTCTTCATAATGTAATAAAATATTATTTTTATTTCTAGTTAAGAAAATTTTAGAATGAGCATAGCCATCATATATTTTATCAAAATTAAGCTACTATCATTCTATATATTATGTATTTTTATATACATTGTAATGTTTTTTTTACTGTTGATTTCTTAGTAACCTACTTTCATTACTACATCTTGTGTTTTCTCTTCAAAATTATGTATTTACTTGTTTTATTGGTTAAATCTAGACAAACAAATAAGTAGGATAAGTGGTCTAGTCAAAGTCATATATTTATATATATATTAGGCAAGAATGCTAACATGATCCATAATTTTAGCATACATAATATTCCTTGTATAAGTTAAACTATGATTCTTAAGGAAAAATACATTGAACTACATAGGTTAAGTAAAAAAAAATACCTTTAGAAAAATGAATATTTAGTATTAATACAAGATACATATTTGGAAAGGATAGGACAACTTTTTATAAGGGAACCTCAAAAGAGGCTTAAAAAAGTATCAACCATTACCATGTTTGACTCATAAATAAAGTGTTATTGCAAAAGATGATGAGTGATTTTCACACAATTAGATTTCTCACTAACTCAAGTGAAGCACTTTATTGCAAGGGAGCCATCATTGTCAACATGGGTTAGAGACAATTAAAATGAGTTTTTTTTGGGAAATTGCGATCAAATAGGACATGAGACCAAGGAAAGGACCATGGAGACCTCTAAATGACTTGAATCTAATCAATTGAGGCTCTAAAGCTAGGTTCAAGGCATATAATCATAAATTTTAATCAAGTGAGGGAATATCAAGAGGAGGGACATAAAAAATTCACTATAATCTATGTGTATGAGTATGAATTGATATAACTAATGTGTGATGCAAAAAGCTATACTGATATAATTTATATATAGCTAATACAAATTGTAAAATCCATACACTACAACTCTCATTATTCATATTTTATTTTTCTTTCTTTTAATTGATAGTAATATGCTAGCTACATTACATTGTCTCTTTTAAAACATTTTGAATGTTTATCTCATATGTTTTTCCTTATCCAAGTTCTAGGTTGAGAAAAAATTAGTTTGTAAACGACATTCATTGATGATCCTCCATAGATGGATACTAGATAAATATTTCACTTCAACATTTTTTTGTTGGTCTAAGTACATATATTCCATGATAAAAAAAAAATGCTAATTTTATTTTTTAGACTATTTAGAATTGGAAATATTATACTTTTAGAATTTATAAATAATTTTATTCTTTATCTTTTGGATGAATTTTCAAATTTACCTATAACTTAAATATTAAAAAAAAAAAAGTTTCCATATAGTGAGTTTTCAGAACACAACAAGGTCCCTAAAATGTCTTCCTTTTAAAGAAGTCTCACTTTGGGTGAGATTTTCCATGTATCGATTTAACCTATGATTCCATGATCTCTTTAACTATCATAGACATAATATGCAGCTATTAGAGTTTAGTTTCAAGGGAGAGATGAGTGCAAAGTATTCTATAATATTCTTAAATTTTGAAATTCTTTTGTTTTAAGAAAATTATAGATGAAAATCATTGAGTACTTCTCCATGATCCATGAATAATAAATGAGTTAAATTTCCACTTGATCAATCTTTGAAACATACCCATATTATAAGAAAAATTTCATTAATTTTGAAACTTAACGAGTGTAACAATACTTTCAAAATTGATTTGAATTTTCAATAAATAAAAATTCAAAATTGAGAAAAAACCATTATAAACCATATCTCTCTTAAAAATATTTTACAATAAAATATCTTTTAAAAATTGAAAATATTTAAGGAAACAATGTGGTGTGATAAAGAGTTAGAGGAAAAAACAAAGTTAAGGTATTATAAGGATGTAAGAAACCATAATATAGAAGATCAAAATTATTTATATGTTTTGAATAGTGTAAATAAAAAAATAAGCATTGCTAAGATAAAAAAAAATTCTCAATAGCTCCAAAGTGAAACTCGGCCTTGGTCAATTCCTAAAAAGCCATGGGATGAAAGAAGGTGTCACCTTTGTGACACTAAGAAGGTTGAATATGAAAAGCACATTGCCTATACCCACATTACATCTCATTTACAAAATATTTGTCACAGTACCAACCTTCCTAACCTCTTAACTGAAAAAAACTATGGTGATCTTGGAAAGTTTCTCTTCATGTTTTATAGAACAATTTTTTTTTTCTAAAGAATAGCAAGTAATTACTTACCCTCTTAAGGTTAATCATCATCATCATCATCATTTTAAAGAAATATTACATAAAAACACATTAAAATAAATTTATTTTAATTTTAAATCATAGTTGCACAAAATACCTGTAGATATTTTCAACATCTCAGGGAAAGTGCCCAATTGACTCGGAACTGTTTTCAGAATTTGTGAGCTTTTTAGGAGCTTCAACATCAAGAAAATGGGATTTTGGGAACTAGTTTCCGAAATAAAGAGCTTTAAATTAAAATTCTATTAAAGTAAATGTAAATATTTTTATTCCATTATTGCAAATACATAATTTATTACAGGTAAGTAAAAAAAAATAATACTACTCCCTTTATAGTTGTGGATATGAATTTTTTTTAATGCATGTGTGTTTTTCTTCAAGCCTACTAAACATGAAAGTAAAAATCAATACTCTATCCATACCAAGCATTTGTTCCAATTTGTTGTTACTATCAACCAACCATATCATTGACTTTTATTGTATTTCCATATTATAAAAGTATCACTATTTAGATTTTTCCAATAAGAACAAGAAGAATGCTTCAAATTTACTGTAGCACCCATCCAAAGGATGCTAAGCAATTAACCATTTATTTAAATACTTACACATTAACAACTTTGTTTTAACATTATTTCATTGATTTTTATTTACACATTTATTCTACATCTTCTCATTGATAAATCTAATAACATGATGAAATAAGTAGTAGGCTAAATTTAATATTTAAGAACTTAAAACATATGTATATCCAAAATATCAATAACAAAAATATCACTGAAAAATACCTCATCCTTAGTTTGTAGAAGCTCATCAGTTGTAATGTAGTCCTGGGCGTTTCCAAGTATTATTTTCCCGCTTGCCCAGAGAGAAGCAACGGAATCCTCCCTGCCAACTAGGAGCCTAGCCGACTTCCTAGCTCCAAGAAACCTTTCGGTTTCTTGGCCCTCCGTGCCCATGACTCCAAGAACAACAAATCACAAATGCTCAAAGAAAACTATCACAAGAATTATCTTCCAAAAATTTCACAACCTCTCATCATGCTCCTACCTCTCCATCCCCATCCTCTCTACTTCTTCTCCCTATTTATCAGGTTTCCATACACACTTACCCAAGTCTCCTCAACCCCCTCATTACTATCCATCAACCTTCCTTGTCTAGATACTTTGGGAAAATATTAAAATAAAACTAAATATAAATGCCTTGCATTAAACAACAATGAATAAAATAAAAAGTCATTATTCTCATGCTAGATAATAAATGTTATTTGATACTTTTCCCCAAAATGTACATAACACTCTACCATGCTCATTTAATTCATCACACCCATCATCTATCAAAGCGAAGAAAGTATTTAATGCTTCTAGATATTTGTATGCAATATAATTTACATATTCAATAAACATTCAATTAAATAGTTAATAATTTATTTTAATAATTAATACATTAATTACTTATACTAATATACATGGGTAGGGTATGTGTGCGTGGCTAGCAGACGCATATCTTATGCATGTACTAATGATAAACAATCATTCCCTCTAGTGCATAGTTCCTATATGATCACCAAGACATGTAGGACAACAGATCAAGTTATTCATCATTTAATTATCTTAACGAAGTAAATTACACCAATTCATCAATAACTCATTGTCACACTTAAAATATTAATAGGAAATCAAGGAGGGTTCTAAACATAGTAGGAACCAAGTGAGTAAACAATAGTGGCATCTCTAATCCCCAATCAATATTCTCAACTAACATCGAAGCATCCTTCCTTCCTAACCTACTTCCATCTTCCATCCT
>JZKD02S1001158.1:423375-435815 GCA_000966675.3 Picea glauca
ACGGCTCGTGTTTCAGCATCGTGGCGGTCTCCTCTGTGTCTCAGCATCTGCACTTCTGAACTACGTGATAGCTCCGTGTTCAGCATCTGCATGGTAGTTCCGTGTTTCCGCATATTCATCCTTGGGCTGTGTAGCAGCTTCTGTGTTTCAGCATCAGTTCAACAACAACTTTGGACAGCTCTGTGTTTCAGCATCGGTCTTGAATACTATTCTGCAGATATAGACACTTATGAACTTCTAATCAATGGTTAGGTCCAAAAGTAATGTAAAGTATTATGCAAAACATATTAAGCATATAATAATGAGAAAGGACGTTGTATACCTTGGAATGATCAGGTGAAGTGATATTATGAGTCTAAATACTAGTGATGAAGGGTATAATAATGGAAAAAAAGTATGGGCAAAAAGGTGCAATATGTGGTCCTAACACTAATATTCAACAATTTTTCTTTATCAAATTATTTCAAAAGAGTTTTGAAGACTTCAATTTACACTTGTGACATTGTTAATAGTTATTAACACCTAGATGTATCCAATTTTACTTCAACTTTTAAAAACATGGAGTAGCCACTCTCATTTCTATTTTTCTTTTAGATTATACATAAATAATACATTATTACAAAATTCAAGTATTAAAAGATGAAAAAATTCTAAAAGACGCGTATAAGGAGATTTGTTGTTATTTTCTCTTGTTAAAAGGTGTTAAATTCTTAATTGTGTTGACTACTAATTATGACATATGGTTAAAGTGTTTTCTATGTTGCATGTTCCTCTGGTTAAGGCGAGGCATCATATTGTGTGTGACAAATTATGATCATCAAAAGAGCGGAGATGTAACGCCCCATATTTAGACCTTAGGTAGTTAGAACATTATTGTTTACTAATCTTAATAATTCAAAGTTTAGCATTTGTTTGGAGTCAGTTAGACTTTTTTATACATTTAGAAGTGTACCTCTAGACCTATTTGTATGTTACATGATACATGCTCATGACAAAGATAGGTATTTGATTATTTAAACATGAAAATTAAAATGGGTAAGTTCAGTACATGTATACCAATTCAAGTTATGTTGTGAATGTATAATAGATGCAATGCATGATGTAAATAGGAATACATTTCTTAATTGAACGTCAATGCAAATATGGGTTCTTATATAAATTTGTGATGTATCTGCATCAATATGTGTTATTGGTGAACTAACGTACAGGATGATGAGCTATGTTATAGCCAAATGACTATAGTACTGAAGTAACTGGGATGTCGTAGACATCAAGAAGATATTATATGCTATAAGTTGTACTTACTATTTAATTTATGGTTTCAAATATTGCTATAATATATGGTAAGTGTGGTTTTGACAGGACACATGACTTTCCCAGAGTGGAGGTTTGATGACGTGACTCTAATAACAGTAGTTGCACAATATGGATTGATGTAGGGTGTTGACCCTAGTTCTATGAGGAGGGGTGGAGGTATTTCCCACCGTTTGTCCTCTGAAACCTAGAGTCGTGGGAGGGTTGTGTGAAGTCATGCTCCCCTAGACGTGTGATGACGACTGCTAGTTGCCTGTTGGGGAAGCTTGGTCGATATGTATGACACTTCCTCTTATGGTTTCTATCTAGAGTTAGGTCAATATAGTTGACGCTACATCTTAGTCCAACAGAGGAAAGGATAGGATGGAAGATGGAAGTAGGTTAGGAAGGAAGGATGCTTCGATGTTATTTGAGAATACTAATTGGGGAATAGGGATGCCACTATTGTTTACTCACTTGGTTCCTAACATGTTTAAAACGCTCTTTGATTTTCTATTGAAATTTTAAGTGTGACAATGAGTTATTGATGCATTGGTGTAATTTGGTTCGTTAAGATTATTAAATGATGCATTACTTGATATAATGTCCTACATGTCTTGGTGATCATATAGGAACTATGCACTAGAGGCAATGATTGTTTATCGTCAGTACATGCATGAGATATGTGTCCGCTAGCTACGCACACATACCCTACCCATGTACACTAGTATAAGTAAGTAATGTATTAATTATTAAAATAAATTATTAACTATTTAATTGAATGTTTATTGAATATGTAAATTATATTGCATACAAATATCTAGAAGCATTAAATACTTTCTTGACTTTGATAGATGGTGGGTGTGATGAATTAAATGAGCATGGTGGGCTGTTATGTACATTTTGGGGAAAAAATTTCAAATAACATTTATTAGCTAGCATGAGAATATAGACTTTTTATTTTATTTATTGTTGTTTAATGCAAGTCATTTATATTTAGTTTTATTTTAATCTTTTCCCAAAATATCTAGACAAGAGAGGTTGATGGATAATAAAGAGGGTGGTTGAGGAGACTTGGGGAAGGGTGTATGGAAATTTGATAAATAGGGAGGAGAGGTTGTGAAATTCTTGGAAGGTATAATTCTTGTGATAGTTTTATTTAAGCATTTGTGATTTGTTGTTCTTGGAGTCATGGTCATGGAGGGCCAAGAAAACAAAAGGTTTCTTGGAGCTAGGAAGCTGGGTAGGTTCCTAGTTGGCAGGGAGGATTTTGTTGTTTCAGTCTGGGCAAACGAGAAAAGAATGCTAGGAAGTGCCCAAGACTACATTACAAGGAGGTATTTTTCAATGGTATTTGGTTATTGATATTTTGTATATATTTTGTATATACTTTTGTTTTAAGTTGTAAATCATAGAGTTAACATATTATTTATTTCATCATGTTATCTAGATTTATCATTGAGCAAATGTAGAAGAATTTTGTAAACAAAATTATGTATTTAAAGAGTGACAAATTGCGTAACATCCTAGATGGTTGTTACACGAGAAGTGATCTATAAGTGGAGAGCACGGAAGGAGTTCAACTCTTAATCCTTATTTATACACACCCAATACATTGGCACGAAAAATATTCTCATAACTGTGAAATTCCACCATTTCGACAATGTTTCATTCCACTACAAATGTATTTCCCAATGGGAGGAATTTTGTAGGAGGTGCCAACCCCCTCAAACGTTATGTATTCAACGTCTTTCCTACGGAGGTTCATTGTAAGAATACAATCCTTGATACTTAGACAAAGCTCGCAGTTCCTTGAGGCTCACCATTATTTACGTATCTTCTTTTGTTGCAGTTCCTTGAGGCCAACCATAATTTTTGTATCTTCTTTTGCTAGTTGAGGCCTACCATCATTTATGTATCTCCTGTTGTTGCAGTGCCTTGAGGCCAACCATAATTTTAATATCGGCTTTTGTCAGTTATGGTAGTAGTTTCCAGGTTTAGTTCTTTGCTTCAAATTATACTTCCTTAAGGCCCACCATCATTTATGTATCTCCTTCTGCTGCAACTCCTTGAGGACCACCATCATTTCTTTATCTTCTTCTTCCAGTTATGGTAGTATTTTCTAGGTTTTGTTCTTTGTTTCAGATTATACTTGGTATGATATTCAATTCAACATTTATGCTCCAACCTTTTCAACTCAATTTTATTGCATTAATTAGAGATTTCTTATGATTACATAAGAAGCCCAAGAATTGGAAGAATCTATGGTGTTGTAGTGACAACACCTTCAAAATGTGTTCCAACACCCTATGTAAGAACCAAATAAATTAAACAACCATTAATTCTACAACATAGCAGTAAAATTCAAAAATTTCTTTATATTGAGAAAAATAGTAAAATTTATCAAATTATTTTATTTGAGCACATTCGCATATAGATTTAACAACGAATATTAAAATTTTCTAACATAATAAAAAAAATTACAAAATTTTAAATACCTGGGTCTGATGCTAATAACCCTCTGTTTGTTCGCTTGCCTTCTTGACCGCTGTTGCACTGTGTAGACACTGCCCAAAACCTAGTTCCACCCTGCCAACTAGGTAACTTCCTAGCTCCAACATATAATATGCATATCCTGGCCCCGGTGCCCAAAACCTCAAGCAAACCGATGCATGTATTGATCCAATCCCCACTCTGAAACTCAACCCCTGCAAATCTAAGAGAAATCTTTCCCTCCCCAAAAATCCTGTAGATTGGTCCTCCCTCATGCATTTACTTCCTTACCTACCCCTCGTTAATGCCCCTTATCCTTTCCTTTAATATTTTATCCTCTCGTGATTAATATGTTATCCCTTTTGAAATAGCAAGCCAATTTCTCTCTACGTATTTGGTTATGAAGCTAGGGTTTAAACACTGACAGCCGCAGAGGAATGCAGCCACAAGATAATGGCCCCGCAGGGGCTCCCACAATGCCAAGTGGGGGCGCCGACTGACGTCTCCTACAACCGAGTCACGGCTAATGAAGATCCGGCAACCAGAGTGAAGAGGTCGACCTTTGAAACGCCTCCAGATATGCGCGCACATTTGTTGGTCGACGGGACATTCAAGGATCGGGACACGTCTATGGATCCGGATAAGGAAGATAGCTCTGCAAGCACCTTGGCCCCTTGGATCCCCGGTAAGTGCATTTCGCAAGAACCAATGGCCCCAAAATATGTCATAAACTCGCCCCATATAGAGGAGCAAAAATAATACATGCGAGATAATGCCTTGATAGGAAAGTTTCTAGGGCTATGGCCCTTAGAACGAGATCTAATCAAATGGATACAGTACTGGTGGAGGCCAAAAGGTTACTATGATCTCCAACTAGGATCGAAGGGTTTCTTCACGATCATCCTCCACAATCTAGAAGACAGGAACCGTATCTTTGATGGAGGACCCTATTCTTTCAACTCGGCGGGACTCTTCTTGAGATTCTCGACAGAAAAGTTCAGCCTCGAAAAGGAAGACTTCACCCATGCGCCAGTCTGGATCAGGCTGTACTCTCTTCCCCAAGAATTCTGGTTGGAGGAATTTCTAGCTGGCATAGGCAACACCATCGGTATTTATGTTAAGTCCTATGAAGCAACTAAGCAGAGACGCTACACATCTTATGCAAGAATCTGTGTTTATCTTAACATAGCCAAGCCGCTCCCGGGTTCTATTATGATGGAGTATCATGATGAGGACTGGGCTCAAACCACTGATTACGAACATATTCCCTTCTGCTGCAGGAAATTCCATGAGCATGGACATCTCTTCAGGGAATGCCCACTCAACATGACTCACAAGGAAGGGAATCCAGAAAACGACAAGGACAAGGAGGGATTCACGCAACAGGTAGGGTGAATACGACAGGGAGGCAGAAAGAAACCAACTTAGGTAAGTAAAGATCCTTCCACCAGCAATAAATTTGCAATTTTACAAGATAACCCAGAAGAATTTTCAAACCCAGCACACATTAACCCACCACCCCAACATACGGCATCTCAAAGTAAGGGCCTAGAGGTTGAACAACCAACGAAGAATAAGGAGTTGGAACCTCCCCGAATGGGCCCAATGAGGGATCCACCTGAGCAACAGGAGATAGAAGCCGGGGATGAGGAAATGGAGGTGGAAGAACAGGACCTAGCTGGAGTGGACTTGGAACACCTTGAGCATGCCTATAGACACCAAAAACTTTACACTATACCTAGGGATCAACTCAGGAAGGTGCATAAAGTGTTCCTCAAATCCTCGGCAGGCTCCTTAGTCCGAGCCAGCAAATCACTGGGCATCCAGGGTAGTCAAACAAAAAACCCAAATAAGGCTCAAAAGGATGAGAAAAAACGAGGAAGGAAATCAACAAATAAGCTCATACAGGAAATTGGAAGCTTTATGGTAAATTCAGGGAAGATTCACCTGATCTCGGATAGCTTCCCCCCTCTCTCCCCCCCTCAATCATCATGAAAATCATCTCATGGAACATCAGAGGCCTCAACGGTCGTAGCAAGAAGAAACTGCTATGAGATCTGATCATAGCAGAAGCACCAGATGTTGTAATGTTGCAGGAAACAAAATGTACCTCAGAGGACATTAATCGACTACTCCCCTATTATTGGAAGCAAGGAGGAGTGGTCTCAATTGATGCTGCAGTAATAGCTGGAGGACTTGCTCTCCTCTGGAATACCAACACTGTCCTGCTAAAAAACGTTTGCACCACCAGATGGTCTATTACAGCCGATTATAGGCTCATTGGATCAGACAATCCAGGACATCTAACAAGCGTCTATGGACCGGCCACTCCAAGAGACAAACAGGCCTTCCTTAGAAGCCTAAGTTACTTTTCCAGCCTCACACAATACCACATATGGATAGTGGGGGGCGACTTTAATATCATTCGCAGCCTGGGGGAAAAAAAAGGAGGCTCACGACGACTAGATCGAGACTCCGACGAATTCAACAGTTTAATAGATGACCTCCGGCTAATTGATTTAGAGGCCAATAATGGCATTCATTCCTGGTCCAACAGAAGAACAGGAATGCACCAGATCGCCTACAAACTAGACCTCTTCCTTGTGTCAGAGCCACTCATGATGGACGACACTGCAATAGAATCTAGTATCCTAAATCGCATTGGATCGGATCACTGGCCCATACAATTATGGTTGGATGTCTCAGCCACTCCGGGAAAGAAACCCTTCCGATTTGAACAATTTTGGATAGATCATCCAGACTTCCAAGCAAACATTCAAGGCTGGTGGAAGGAGGCAGAAATCTCCCATGGATATAAGATGTATAGGTTCCAACAAAAGTTGAAGAATCTGAAACAAACGCTAAAGTTCTGGAACAAGCACACTTTTGGCAGCATCTTTGACTCACAAAAATAGCTTACAGAGAAAATGGAAGAAATTCAGTGTAGAATAAGAGAGAAAGGACTCACAGAGGAGCTCAGAGGCTAGGAACTCAAAGTGAACTAACAGATTGTAGAAAGGAAAAAACAGGAAGAGATACTGTGGAAAAATAAGTCACGTATACAATGGCTAAAGGAAGGGGAACGCAACACTAAATTCTTCCACTGAGCTACTATCTAGAGAAGGCAATCCAATAAGATCACGCATCTCATTACGGAGGAGGGGGAGACTCTTCACTCCCATGCTAACCTGGAAACTCATTTGGTTGATTACTTCCAAGACCTTCTCACGGAACCCATTCCAGACAGACGTGAAGCAATCAATAAGATCACAAGGCACGTGCAACCCTTGTAACTCAGGAACAAAATGCATCTCTCCTTAGGCCCTTCACCATCGAAGAAGTATACCAAGCGCTTCAAGATATCCCCAAATGCAAGGCTCCGAGCCCAGATGGCTTCACTAGAGATTTCTTCCACTATTGTTGGCCGATGATTTGAACATAGGTTTGGGAAATCCTGGAAGACTCACGGATTATGGGAGAGGTCCTTCGGGCTTTCAATGCAACCTTCCTCACCCTTATCCCAAAAGAGGGGCAAGCAATTAGACCGAAGCAATACAGGTCGATAGCCCTCTGCAACGTCATCTACAAACTCCTCACAAAAGTCATCGTCCGCAGACTCAAGCCGATCCTACCAACAATCATATCCCCAGAGAAATCAGGCTATGTTGAAGGCAGACAAATCCTGGACAGCATCATCCTAGCGCATGAGGTAATTCACTCGCCAAAAAAAAAAACCCCAGGGATGCTTTTAAAGCTGGACATATCAAAAGCCTTTGATAAACTAAGCTGGGAATATATGAAAGCAATGCTAATAGCTTTTGGCTTCGATCAAAACTGGGTTACTTGGATCTTAAATCTCACCTCCTCGACCTTCTTTTCCCTACTCATCAATGGTGTACCCTCGAAACCCTTCTCCCCTTCAAGAGGTATTAGACAGCGAGACCCCCTGTCTCCTTTCCTCTTCATCATCATGGCGGAAGGACTTAGTAGATCTATTCACGTGGCTCTGGAAAACAACCTTCTCACCAGCTTACCCCTGCAGGGCATATCCCCTCCTATTTCTCACATCCAATTCGTGGATGACACCCTCTTGATGGGCAGCCCGACTGCTAGATAAGCCAACTCTCTCAAGGAGATTCTCCAAATCTTTTCCGATGCCTCAGGTCTGGAATGCAACAAGGATAAGTCTCAAATATTCTTTTTCAATACCCCCCCCCCTATTCAGCATCACATCTCGGAGATCCTTGGTTTCAATAGAAGCTCCCTTCCGTCCAAATATCTAGGCATACCCTTAATTGACAATGCCCACAGAAAATCCTCTTGGGAGAACCTCCTTTCTTCCTTCTCCAAGAGGCTTTCCTCCTGGACCTTTAGAGCCTTAAATCTTCCCATCCGTCTTATTCTGCTCAAAGTCGTCGTTCAAGCCCTCCCGATCTATGTTTTTTCTGTGCTAGCAGCCCCCAGATTTGTTCTCAACACTATCAAAAGTCTACAAAGAAATTTTCTTTGGCAAGGCCTTAACAAAGAAAAAAAGATCGCTTTAGTCAGCTTGGAAAAGATCTGTAGGCCTAAGGATCAAGGGGGACTGGGAATAAGAGATCCATCCATAATGAACAAGGTCCTTACTGCGAAAATCTGGTGGCGCTGGCTCAAAAACCCCACATATCTTTGGGCTAAGTTGTGGAGGAAGAAATATGCCTCTAACACAGCAGAGAATAACCTAATTCGATGGAATGGGGATAACACAGGCTCCTTAATATGTACAACGACCAAGCAAAATAGGCAGATAGTCACGTAGAATTCTTTTTGGGAGATAGGAAATGGGGAAACGACTCTGTTCTGGCAAGATTCTTGGCAACAATGGCCATCCTTAAATGCTGAGAAGTGGTCCCGCGACATTTTTGCCTAGGCTACAGGCATGGGCCTAACAAAGGTAGTCGATTACTGGCAGAACAAGCCCACTGAGGACACTTGGCATTGTTGGTACCTGGATCGAGGGTGAATTAACTTGGCTCTGCATATAGATCTGGCACCTCTTCAAGAAGCGTTGGATAAGAGGAAAATACCCATACGAGTCAGTGAAGACATACTTAGGTGGGGCTACAGACCACAGGGCTCCTACACCACATAGGAAGCCTATCAACTCAAGACCAAGATAGATCATACCACAGACACGAAGATTTGGGGGAAGATTTGGAATCTGAAGCACTGGCCGAAAATCACCCTTTTTCTCTGGCTAGTCTTGCACTCAAGCATTCTCACCTAGGATAATCTTCTAAAGCGGGGGTTTATTGGACCTTCTATATGTACTCTTTGTGGAGAGGCAAAGGAAACCTTGAATCACCTACTCAATACTTTCCCTTACACAGCACAAGTCTGGGATCAAGTAGCGATAATCATGCGCACCTCGGACCGTCTCAGAGACAGTGTCATTGAAACTCTCCTCAACTGGAGGGATCAGGCTTTTAGCTCTCCCTACCTCAACAGGGTTTGGTAGCTCCTACCTGGATTTGTACTCTGGCAAATTTGGAAAGAAAGAAACAGGAGAGTCTTCAGAAATAAGGCTCACCCTTGGAGTCATTGTTGGTGTCTTTGCCAATGCAACCTCATGGAAACTCTCCGTCTTAGACCTTGGTCAGATGCAGACTTAGCCTGCTCTCCCACCAAGCTCCCTGTCCTTTGGCACTGGACTCCTCTTCCCCCCTCTCCGATGCCCTCCTCCCCCCTCGCACCCTCCTTCTGAGTAGCCCTTCCCTTTGGTCTCCTCCCCCAAAATATTTCCTCAAACTCAACATTGACGGAGCCTCTAAAGGCAATCCGGGAGATGCAGGTTATGGAGTCATATTTCGTAATCATCTTGGACACATTTTAGCCATAGGAGCAGGCCCCCTCGGGCATTCCACGAATAATGCAGTAGAACTCTGGGGCCTTATTAAAGGTTTACAAATGGCCTCCCAGAACAACTATACAAAGCTCATCGTCGAAGGGGACTCTCAGGTCATCATTGGCCTGCTGCGAAGAATCCTACACGGGGTCAACCCGGACAACATCTCGCTAATCTAGAGGCTCACACATGGCCTGTAGATCATTGTAGGACTGGTGCACTCCCAACAGGTGATCATCCCCACACATATCAGAAGGAGGGTGAACCAGATCGCAGACGAATTGGCTAATGTGGGTATTTCTTGGAGAGGACCAGACCTCTGTTTCTATTCTTCCCAGAACCCTGACCATCCTATCCTCCAGCAGTGTACTTGAAAGGTTGGATCAGTAGATGTTTCCCTGGATGAGGTGTTAGTGGTTTCCCCGTGGCGATGGATGGAAACGGACACAGTGCGATGTGACATAGAGCCACGTGACGGGCCCGTGCCGCAGGCCAGTGCCATCCCGGGAGAGTAATGGCATTTAAAGTCGGGATAATGGTCGAGGTAAAGGGAATTAACACCACCCTTTTCTCCTCCGCAGTTTTTTTTATGGCTTGGCTCATCGTTTTTGTCATTGCACCATGTATGCGGTATGAAGGGCTCCTCCCTTCACGGTGCAAACAAAACCAGGCTCACTCAGTGGCTGTCTCCATTGTTTATCAGCAACTCTGGTTTAACCTTGTCTAGACCTACTCACCTGCACACATGAAAGAAAGGATTAGAGGAAATCCGAAGAGGGGCTCCCCCTGGAAGCCTCGTAGACCCTCGGTCTCGCCTTCAATCTCCCATTCGACCTGTTCCTCCTCCCACCCCCAAACTATGTCCACAGCTGCCACCCCTCCACCTTTGCAGTCTATGCATTTTCACTCCACGACCACCCGGCCACCTTCGCAGTCTTTGCTTCTACACTCCTCAGGACCCTCGGATGCAATTCACAGCGACAATGTCCTTCCCTGGACCCTCGAGTAATTTGAGTGGTGCACCACCGAATTTTGGAGAGTCTAAATGAGCACACCTCCACTCCACGGCCCACCTCGATAGTGAGCACATCAGCGATCGACTAGTCATCCTGTATGACTTATTCTTTGAGCTTAGGAAGGAGGTGGCGGACCTCAAGTATCGCCTGTAGGCCACAGAAGAAAATGTCGCGACCTTCCTTCATATCGTCTCGACTATGCACTCAGAGCTCTCCTCGAACCCGGATGGCTCTACTCCAGGGGAGGCACCTGATACTGAGACGGATGCACGAAAGGATAGCATGCAGTGATCGGCAGCAGCGAAGCAGAAGGAAGCGGAACGAAGTGGCCCAGATGAGAACAAGGAGCGTGAGGAGCGAAAGGAAAAACACTGGGATGACCAGCCGACATATATCGAGGAAGAACCGAGGACAGAGGACCTCCGAGCCACGTGGATAGGCTATTTTCCAGGTGTTTAGCTCTTTATTGCTCTATTTTCTAGGTTCATAGTCTAGATGGCAGTCAGTATGAACTTTGTTTGTTTTGTGAACCAGTGACCTTCTAAGACTTGTGAATTGGGGGTTGGCTGGACTGGTTTCCCCTCTGTTGGGGCAGTCCAGTAACTACAACTAGTATTATGTTGTTTTTTGGCAACTTTTTTCAGCTTTAGCAGGCTCTTAATATAATATATACTTCTTATTTACAAAAAAAATATGTTATCCCTTTTCGTGTATGTAACCTTTTAATTTAAATAATATAACTTATTAATCTATTAAATTTAATACAAATGTTATTAAATGTAATAGGTAGTTAATTAATTAATTAATTAATCACAACTATAACCTTTAATTAATTAATAACTACTTAATTAATATCATTAGATCAATCTTTGTTTAATTAATACCTTGTTAAGACAATTAATCCCCTAAATAAATTTTTACTTAAGAAACCTTAAACATTTATTCAACTAGGGTTGTTACATACACCCACCCTTCAGGAAACTTCRTCCCGAAGTTAAGGTATCTTATGGTACAAAGGAAAAGAAACATGGTTCACACATTCATAACAAGTAACTGACATTATCAGTAAGTAAGTCAAGAAAGCTCATACATACTAGTGTATATGTACAAGAAATGCATGTGTAGCTAGTACATGCAAATCTCACGCATATACTAATAATCAAAATTGTCATCCTTTAGTAATTTATGTATGCATCCAATCCAGTCAACAAGACTAGTCTTTTATAAAATACAACAACCAATCAATCGTTTGAGAAATTATTTAATGGAAATTATCCGGTTCAATAATTTTATTTTAAACAACTGTGGTTTAGTTACGTAATAATGAATATTCATAGATACACATTTCTCTTCTTTTTTTTTTTTGAAGGGAAAACATTAAATTCCACCACAAGATAGATCTCCATACCGTCTCAACTTCACTACTCATCCTTCTTCCCTAACCTACTTCCATCTCCATTCCTATCCTTCCTCTGCTAGACTATCTTGGAGCGTCAACTATATTGACCTAACTCCAAATAGAACCCATAAGTGGAAGTGGCACTATCTCGAACAAGCTTCCCTAGCAGGCATCTGAAAGTCATCATCACACGTCTTGGGGAGTGTGAACTAACACCGTCCTCCCATGACTTCAGGTTTAGGAGGATACACGGTGGGAAATGCCTCCACCCCTCCTAATAGGACTAGGGTCCACACCCTACAATGGAATATACAGTGGCACCATGTTGCTGGAGGTTTTGTCATCGTTTATTCGG
>JZKD02S1001158.1:440601-462674 GCA_000966675.3 Picea glauca
TAAAAAAAAACTCAAAATACCCAATTAATTTAATTTAATTTAATTAATTAAATTTTAAATTAAATTAATTAAATTTTAAACTAAATTAAGACAATTTACTTAAGAAGTTAAAATTTAAATAAAATAATATTTTGAAACCTTATTTTAAAATAATTATAATTAAAATAAAAAAATTAAAACAATTAATTTATTACAATTAAAATAATAATAAAAAAAAAAAAGTTACTTGTGAAATACTATACATATAGAAATCGGCATCCTGGGTCCTCGCATGAGGCCCACGTGCCCCCTTCTCCAGGTGCTCATCCCTTTCGAGACTCCTCTTCGTGGCCTCGTTTGCACTGGTGTTGGTCTGGTCATGGCTTTGTGCATCACAGACATGTATGCCTCGCCTATCTCCCTTGGACTCAGTCACTTCCATGCACGTGCACTGAGTATTCACACACCCACACCAATATGCAATGCCATCAACACCAAACTCTGGAGATTTTTTATTGCAGACCAATGGTCTTCTCGTATTTCCCTCGTTGGCTAGGAGAATTGTGCTTTCATTCTCAGGGCCTGTCGACGCGGCTCCAAATAAGGCATCAACATTAGTAGTGTTTACACAGGCCTACGTCCCCACCAGAACCTGAGCAGCAACAGCAAGAGGTCATTGTTTCAGAATGTTGCGTTGTTGAAGCACAGAAGCCCAATCCCATAGCCCCGCCTAGTCTCCTCGCGAGCTCAACTTCGATATCATTAGCCTTGGGTTTGATTCTCTCCACACAATGGAAGTTGTTGCAACTATACTCACGATTCTTTTTCTTTTCCTTATTTTTTTCTTGGGGTAACCTTGCTTTGGAAACCTTCACCATGTCTGAAAAATCTGGGTGGGAAGCATGTTCTAATAACAGGAGGTTCTAGTGCTATTGGCCTTGCTATTGCCAAAGAGGCTCTATCTCAGGGAGATTTCGTTACTCTGATAGCCAGAAGCTCTGCGAAACTGGAGAAGGCAATAGACAAGTTGGTCGATAATAAAACTATGAGTGTCGATAGAATATCCACAAAGATTTCTGATGTGGGTGACTATGAAACTCTTTTGGATGCAATAGAACAATCGTTTCAATGGAGGGCTATTGATGTGGTTGTTTGCAATGCTGGGTAGGCCAGAGTCGGCTATATAGATGAAATTCCCATTAAAGATTTGCATGCGACAATTAACACAAATTTATCAGGGATCGTAAACACTCTGCATGTTGCTCTTCGCTTGATGAAGCATCGCACAAACCAAGGCCATGCCCGACCACCCATGTCTGTTGTTCTCGTCAGTTCTTTGGCTGGTCTGTACTCGTAGTATGGGAACTCTGCTTATATTGCAACCAAATATGGCGTGAAAAGTCTTGTTGAGGCTTTTAGACTGGAATTGATGCCTCACAAGATCGGAGTGAGCATTGCTTTCCCTAGGTATGGGGAGACTCCCATGCTTGGTGAGTGTAAGCAATCTAAAAATTTTAAGCCATTATACATTTATAGGAAATTTCATCTTCTATTGGTGAAATTGTAATATGAGCTCACACATCTTATATAAAAAGAATGACTTTCGAGTCACGACTTGCGAGTTATAGGTTTTAGGAAAAGCGAAAGTCTCCATCGTGAGGTTAGTCTACTGAAATTTCAATGCCGCAGCTGTCGCTGCCCAGGTAAATAAAGTTTCCATGAACGAGTCAAGCTAAGGAAGGGGGCAGGAGGTACCTATATGTACCCAGCTAGGTGTGAGTTCTTTTAGTCATTCTTTAATCTGCAAAGTCCGCTTTATACATTTGGTTTTTGAATTTCGGGTTCCAAAGCTATCAAGATTTTAAAAACAAAAAAAATGGGTCCAACTGCGAGGGTATGAGCCCTTCACAAGCGCCTGGCAATGGCATGAGAGCACTGAGGGGAGCCACAAGGAGTTGAGGTTTTGCATCGTCGGGTCCTGCTTTCGAATTCGTTGGAGGTACAGTTGGTTCCTTCTTCTTTTTTTTCATCATACTTTCAGTTTTTTTTTTTTGATGCATCTGTACAGGATCGTGAGGACTCTATAATATCGCTGATTGATTATACTAGAACCCTGTTTCTTTTTTTTATTCATTTCATAATCTTCTCTTAAACCCTGAAAAAGCCGACGACAAATTTATGTAAGCATCGTTTTTTTCACACACAGTATGATGCTCAGTTTAATTTGCATCAGATATAGACAAACACCGCTAGTATAACTCAGGTGTAGGTCTCTTTTAGCTTATCTAAGTCTTATGTCGATTTTTTTATTTTTTTTTGGGGGGTGGGGTTCCATATTTTCCTTTGTGTTGTGTGGAAATATTAAAACCTTTTTAAGGAATTGTTTCTTTTGTCTAGCTTCCTCTTATCCTTACGCGTCAATCATGCCCTTGTCCATTCTGGGAATCTTTCAATCAACGTAGCTATCTTAGAGCACTCAAATTGTTATCTTTCCATTAGACCTGGAAAGTGGAGGTATCTATTTAGCTGAAGTTTTCCTTCAACATTTTCATAGACTTCAGGTGTCTATCCTACCCAAAACTTCATTGGAAAGTATTGCTCAAATAAAATTAAATTATCACCTCTCTTTTTCGTGCTTAATAGCTTTATTAGGCTTCTTTAATGGTATCCATTTTATGGGAAGTGATCCTTCAAACTATCTGGTTCGATGCCACTATTTTTAAAGGGCGCTCCTTTGAATATACAGGCTAATACTGTATTAGCCATATATGATCCAGTTAAAGGTTATTACTTAAAGCGATTGTTTGTGATATATATGAGATCATTTGCTTGGATAATGTAGGGGTGCTACCTTGAGTATATTTTATGATACTGTATGAGTCATATTGGATCAAGTTGAATGTTGCTTTGGTACATTTGTTTTTACATTTTCAAGTCGTAATGCATTGATTTTTATATTTGTGTTAAAAAAAAAATATGTGTTTGGTTTGCAGGTTAGGAGTAGCTAGAGTTGGAGCTAGGAACTTGGCCCATAGGCCCAGATTTCAAACTAAGAAGCTCTGATACCATATGTAAGAACCAAATAAATTAAACAACCATTAATTCTACAACATAGCAGCAAAATTCAAAAATTTCTTTATATTGAGCAAAATAGTAAAATTTATCAAATTCCTTTATTTGAGCACATTCGCATATAGATTTAACAACGAATATTAAAATTTTCTAACATAATAAAAACAATTACAAAATTTTAAATACCTGGGTCTGATGCTAATAACCCTCCGTTTGTGTGCTTGCCTTCTTGACCGTTGTTGCACTGTGTAAACACTGCCCAAAACCTAGTTCCACCCTGCCAACTAGGTAACTTCCTAGATCTAGGATATCATATGGATATCCTGGCCCCCGTGCCCAAAACCTCCAGCAAACCGGTTCCTGTACTGATCCAATCCCCACTTCAAAACTCAACTCCTAGAAATCTAAGAGAAACCTTTCCCTCCCCCAAAATCCCGTAGAATGGTCCTCCCTTCGTAAACCTCCTGCGCCTCAATATCCTCCCTTCACCGCCTCATGCATTTACTTCCTTACCTACCCCTTGTTAATGCCCCTTATCCTTTCCTTTAATATTTTATCCTCTCGTGATTAATATGTTATCCATTTTCTTGTACGTAACCTTTTAATTTAAATAATATAACTTATTAATCTATTAAATTTAATACTCATGTTATTAAATGTAATAGGTAGTTAATTAATTAATTAATTAATCATAATTATAACCTTTAATTAATTAATAACTACTTAATTAATATCATTAGATTAATCTTTGTTTAATTAATACCTTGTTAAGACAATTAATCCCCTAAATAAATTTTTACTTAAGAAACCTTAAACATTTATTCAACTAGGGTTGTTACACTTTTATAGTGCATTCTATTTGTGGGGTTAACACTAGAATGCCAAGCATGAGAAAATGAATTTATTTGTCTTCAACCGTTTTCTGTTTAATTCTAGAACTTGTTTAAATGTAAGTTGGTATTGAGAGTATATGGTCTTTCATGAATAGAAAAATGAATAAAAATATTGTTTTTCTATGTTAGTAGATTCTATGGTTTAATAGTGAAGAAACTGTAACATTCATAATGTCTTATCTATTAATATCCTAATTTTCATAGTATATATGATATCATTGTTAATGTCTTAACACTCATCAGCATACACAAGAACCATACATAAGACCTTGTTAATAAACATATACAAAACCCATACATCAAACCTTGTTAATGTTCTAACCCTCACCCACATATATAAAACAATTTTAATATTATTACAAAACTCAAAATATATTTAATAATATATAATTCTAACTAAATAATAATAATTTACACGTCTATATATATATATAACCCATACATCATACCGTGTTAATGTTCTAACACTCATCTACATATATCAAACAAATTTAATATTAATACAAAGCTCAAAATATAATAATAATATATAATATTAACTAAATAATAATAATTTACAGATCCATAAACATATACATATATATAATCACATTTGAGTTCTATAAGTATAAACAATTCTTGTAATTTGAGAGGGAGAATCTTAAATTAAGATTATTTCAGGACTCCACTAAATTTTATAAAGATGTCCTCAGTTTTATAATTTGAGGACTCCACTAAATTTTACAAAGATGTCTTCAGTTTTATTAACATTAAAAGACATGTATCTTTTGGTTTTGATGAGGCTAGGCAAGTATAATACGCTGTCCAATGTGCTCTAATATATTTAAACTTATCCATTGTTTTATTTTTTCCTTTATTGAAATAATATACAAAATAATGTTACATTTAAAAAAACAAAATAATGCTAAATATTAGGTTCTTGGTCAAAGCTGCTGCCATTTAATTGTGGAATAGTCATCCATCTGTTGCAAGAAAGTTCTCCAAAGAAAACTGAAAACAATCACATATCGTTTCAAGTATATTAAAGTTGAGGAGGAGAGCCCACTTTTAGCTGATCTATATGAAGACTACTCGATGTCTGTACTTAACATCACAAATACACTCTATTTCAAAACGATCGATAAAATCAATAAGAAATATTTATTCGGATGCTACCATGTAGTCTTCGTATTAGACTTTGCTACAACTACGGTGAAGAAGATATTACAAATGTTTCAAACTTCATCCGCAATGAATTTATTATTTTCTGTTTTTAAAGTTGATTTAATTAAACTTCATCCTAAATGAATTTATTGTTTTTTGTTTTTAAACTTGATTTAATTTTATTTTTTTGGAATTTATTACTTTATGTTTTTAGAGTTGATTTAATTTGTTTTTTGTTTTTTAAATTAATTAATACTAATAACTAGAGTTGATTTAATTTGTTTTTTGTTTTTTAAATTAATTAATACTAATAACTTTGGATACAATAAATTTAAAAGATTTTTTTTGGATATTACTAGATGGTCTTCATTTCTAATTATTCAAATCAACACATGTTTATGATTTCATCCTTTTCTTTTTTAGTAAGAAAAAACATTTATATTAATAAATATAAAATTATCTTTTTCTCGAGACCATACAAAATGTAAACATGTTCCAAAAATCTTATATGTTTTTGAATCCTATCTAAAATTGATCATGTAATCACCATTGAGTACACATATATATCCAAAATAAATAGAAATTTATGACCTTATGTCTATGATTTACAAAAGTTCCAAAACACAGATTATCTTAAAGACTCATATCAATTCTTTCAACAATTTCTTATTGTCGATCTGAAACTTGTGAGAAATATATAACGCCTTCCTCCAAAAGAAATGCTTCCTTTGATAGTCGATCAATAATCTGATTGTAAGTTCTATAGATATGATGAGCTTTGATTTTTCTGAAAATGTATGCTCAACATTATAATCTTATCTTTGACATCCAGGGCTACAAAGATATCACCTGAAGATTATTATCATTAATATGTCAATCGATAATAACCTTAGAATAACAAATTAATAATAACCTTTGTACCTGTTTAAGATAAAAAAAATATAAAATTAACCAAAGTGTCATCAATTCCCCTTTAGAATTTGTTCATTTTCCACAATTCAATTTTAGTTTATATGTGCCCATTATTAGTCATTTCATAATGGCTCTAGCCCCGCACTTTGAGCCTCTTTCATGTGAAGCCCCATCGAAGAAGCGTATTGCCCCGAACCAGTCAAGAGTTGATGGTCTATCGATCCTTTTGAGAAGAATATCCTTTGTAATTTTGTGTTCCCCCAAGTCTTGTAAAATGTAGTTACAAACTCTAATATGGTTTTCTTCTTGATCTTCAAATATCATCAGGTTCTTATTCTTCCATACCTCCCAACTAATAAAACAAATGATTTCAATCCAATTTTCCTTTCTATTTGATCAGTTAAGGAGCCTATTTTCAAAATGTCCTCCTTGCCAATTATTCACGAGATTTAGTTCCTTAGAGATAGTCTGGCAGATATTTTTTATGAAATTACAATCCCCAAATAAATGTAACACAAATTATTCACTTTCCTTACAAGCCACACATATGCCAGGACCCTAAAAGCCCATTTTTATCAAGTTATCCCAAGTAAGTATTCTATGTTCCATCAATAACCTAACAAACAATTTTACCTTCATTGGTAGTTGCCACTTCCAGATCTTAGAGTACCAGAATTTTGGCTCTACTCCCCTATTCTATATCACTTGAACTTCATATGTTAATTTAGCATTAACTTGACCTTGTTTGGTATCCCAAGACCATAATAACCTTTCTTTATCATCATTTAATTCAATTCCATCACTTACCAACCCTTTAGTATAGTTTATCCATTCATCTTTTTGAGCTTCTTCCAAGCCTAATGTTTCATCTTCTTTCCACCTTATAGAGTTAATACCTTCTTGTGCATTTGTCCCTGCATGAGCAAGACATATAATCCCTTGTTCTTTTAGCATTAATAAAATATTCTCAGATAATTTATAGAAAGAGTGGGAGCCCAACCATAGGATCAACACCAATTCTAATATCTCTCCCACTCCCAGGATTCTATACCAAACAATCATAAATTATGTTTACCGAAGAGGTAAGGGCTCTCTAGAAATTTGAAGTTTTATTCCAGTTTTTTTTCCCGTGCTCGAACCACTTCTCAATAGTTTTTCTTTTAAGATATTTTTGCATAGTCACATCATGCCAAAGGCTAGAGAACATAAGGCATCTCCATAATATTTTCACTGCCAATGCTTTTCCAAAGATAAAATATTTTTGATTCCCCATCCACCAACCTTTCTAGGTTTTGAAATATTTTTCCAGTTTGAAAGATGCATACCTTCCTTTTATTTTTTACCAGACCACAGAAAGTTGAACATCCTTCTTCTAATATTTTTTAGTACAGTTTTGGGAATTTTTTCCAATGACAGCCAATACACTGATATTCTTTCAAGTATTGTTTTAACAAGTATGACTCTACCAGCCAGGGTAAGCCACCTATGATTCCAACTCAAGATTCTATTTTCGAATTGTTTCTTTAGCCAAAGCCAATCCACTCTAGTATATCAGTTTGGTTTAATGTAAAACCCAAGATACTTAAAGCCTGTATCTAATGGTTTAACTTCAAAGAGAAATAGTTCCTTCAACAAATTAAGCTCTACATCATCCCATCCTGCTTCTAAGAAACTAGATTTTTGAGGATTGAATTCCATCCATGTAGCCTTACAAAATAAATCCAAGACATCCTTGTATGATTTCCACTCATAAATGCATCCAATCCAAAACAATATTACATCATCTACAAACATTAAATGTGTAATATTTAACCCTCTAGCCACATGAACACCCTCAATTTTCCTATCCTGGACCCTCTCCTGTATAATTATACTCAGCCCTTCAATAACAAGAAGAAAAAGTAGTGAAGATAAAGGGAAACCTTGCCTTAAACCCCTTGAAGATTTAAAAAAACATGTAGGATTCCCATTGATTAGTACAACAAATTTGTTTGATGTCACACAACCCATGATCCAAACAGTTACTTCTAAACTTAATCCAAATTGTAGTAAAACAAGTCTAAGGAAATCCCAATCCACCCTATCATAACCTTTGACTAAATCCAGTTTTAGAACTAGTGCTTTTAGATTCTTCACTTTTATGATATGTAGTACTTCCTGTACCAATCCAATTGAATAAGTAATTTCCCTACCATCTATAAGCCCAAATTATTCTTTTGATATACCAGTTGACATGGATGTTTTTAGTATGGTAGCAATTATTTTTGTAATGATCTTGTAAACCAGGTTGCACAATGATATAGGCATAAATCATCCAAATGAATCAGGTTTGTCACTTTTAGGGATTAAGGAAATAAATGTAGCATTCAATTCTCTTGACACTTTCCCTACCCTTCTCGACTCTTCCACTACCTCCAATAATTCATTTCCCACCAGATCGAAGAAAGACAAAAAGAATTCAATGGTCTAGCCATCTGGCCCATGACTTTTTGAGCACTTAAAACCTTTTAAAGTTTTTAGAACTTTAGCTAAGGAGACTAGTTCAACTAAACTATTTCCCTCTTCCTCAGAAAACATCCTCAGATAGTTCCTTAATACTGCAAGTTGATATGTAATAGCCAGGTTTCTGTGTGATTTAAACAAGTTATGGAACTAGTCAACAACTTCCTTTTGAAGATCAAAGTTGTTTGATATAGTAGTTCCATATCCCTTAGTGATATCCCAAATGGTGTTAATTTGTTTCCTTGAGTTTGCATAAGCATGATTTTTTCTTATATTTCTATCACCTATTGCCAACCAGTTTGCCCTAATTTTTTGTCTCCAAGTCTCCTCCTCTTGTTTTAAAAGTTTCCTTTTCCTTTGCTCTTTATACATAACTGATAACCTATCCTTTTCCTCCACAAACCCTCCAGGAAATTCTCAATATAATTTATCCAATTATGATTCCAATTGTACCAACTCTTTCTTACCTTCATCCTTTTTCTTTATTTCCCATATGATTACCATGCTCTTAATTCATTTTAGCTTCTTTACCAATGATTCCATAGGTCTCAAGACCTTTATCCCTAGCAAATCATCCCAACTGTTTCTAACAAAAATAACAAAGTAATGCTCCTCCATCCTAACTGCATTAAATTTAAATGGATAGTGAACAATATCACTCCCAAATTCCAACTGTAACATTATTGGCATGTGATCCGAGATCTTGTCGTTGAAATTCCAGGATCGATATCTTATTCCTAAAGAGACAAGCTTCTTAGATATCAAAAACCAATCTGTCATTTTTGTAATGTAATCTTGGCATTTCCTTCCATTCCTCCATGTTAGGAGAAGTTTTACTGGCTCAACATCCACTAAACCTCCAGTTTGTATGAAAAGATTGAAATAATGTTGTAAAGGGTCCACCCTCACAACATTCCCCCCAAAATTCCCTACTAGATATGGTGTTTTCCATTGACCAAGTTTTGGAGAACCTTGGTCATGTTTTGACCATTTTTGGGACTTCAACAGGCTGGTCAAAGACATAATGCCCAGGCAAAGAGGAGATCACGAGATCTCACCCCCTTTTATGAGATTTTTGGGTTTAGGATTTATGTAACGAGTATGGGATGTCGGCCCATGGGTTTACCCATGTTTAGGCCCCTTTTGTAATGTATAAATAGATAGCTAGGCAATGTAATAAATAGACCTAGTAGGTTGATGGCTTAGTGGTAATGCTAGCTATGTGCAAGAAGATGTGTTAAAGATTGCAGATCTAAGTGCAAGTCTTGTGTAAGTGCTTTGTGCACAGACTGTCTAAGGGCTGGGTGATTGGACCTAACTCAGGGAAGGAGGATTTGGAGAGGTGCGTGCAGATATCCTGTCCTATGCAGAGTGGGATTTATGTCTCTATGCATGTAAGGATATTGAAATATGATAATAAAGAATAAGAAGAGTTGATGGATGTATCCCCACACTAGGGTGAACCATGTATATCCTGTGTTGTGGGTGCTTTGTGCGATTGATGTGATTTATGCTTAGTGTTGTAATCTTTATGTATGTTAGATTCATATGATGTAGTAGCTTAGTGTTGAATAATATGGATGAATGCTAGATCTACTTTGATGCTATGTGTTGAATGGTTAGATGTTCTTAGATCTTGATTAATAATGCATTGTCTTGTAATTAGGGTTTTTACCTATGATGTGAGTAAGGGTTACAATACTAATGAATGTAAATGCTAGGTTCTCTGTGAATTATTGTGATCACAGATATATGTCCCAGCTAGGTTGTAGAAACTTAAGTAGTACAACCCCCCTGCCTCTACCTCAGGTGAGACTTCATATTATTCACAGGTGTTTCCAAAAGGGCCAATAGTTAGGGTTTTGTTTGTGCATTGTTGAAGCATTGAACCCTGGGTCTTCCCCTATGCCAACAAATGTTTCAGTTACTGGGACCTAAAACTGTCATCGCTAGGAACTAAAGAAAAGACAAATCTTTGTGCGTAGATATGTTGTTGTAGTGCAAAGTATTCTACTTGACTTGTGAATCTTTGTTCTTAGAAAGGAACCATATCTGAATAAATGAAGTAAGATATTAAAGCTTTGTTCTTTAATAAAGGTAATATAAGTGGAATTTTTTTCTTCGAAAGTATGAATCTAGGTATGCTTGATATATTTTGTCCTAGTCTGAAAACTAGGGCACACCTAGAAGAAAGGAGATTTGATATGAATAGATTTGATAAAGTTAGTGAAAGATATGTTATTCCTATGCATAGAAAGAAGTTTTGTACTAACAAATGGATGTAGTATCCTAGAAAGAATTTTTTGTAGGTCCATCACTGTGATCTCAGTGCATAGTACAAAAAAGGGTGGGGATCGTTTAAGACAAAGAGAGGATTGGCATTGTGTTATAATTGCAGAAGACTGGGACATCTTGCTAAGGAATACCCTGGTAGATGTCCTACTTGTCTTTGTTGTAAAGTTGTTGGTCATGAAGTTTTGGATTTCCCTAGAATGATTGCTAAGGTTGAAAATATGAATATGAGACAAGAAAACTATGAAGAAGTTCAAGAGACTAAGAATGTGTAGAACACTAGAAAGAATCAAAGGCTATATTATTGCAGATGAAAGAAACACTGAATGATCATAGAGACATCAGTTTACCAAAGATCTTAAAAGAGAAGGAGTGCATAGAAACAAGAATAGGAGACCTCGACATAGACTGTGTATTGGATGAACAAACACAGGTGAATATTATGCCAGAAAGTATTTGGGAAATTTTGGGAAAGCTTGCTATGATTCCTTCATTGGGAGGTATAGGCTTTTTTAAAGGAAATATGATAACCCTATGTGGAAGACTTACTCATGTACCTATGATTTCCTATGCAACATTGACTGAAGAAGAATTTGAGGTCATTAAGTTTGTTTAATACAATCCTCCTTTTGCACTTTTGTCAGGAAGGACCTAGATTGAGAAAGACCAAACCTGAAGGAAATAAGAGAAGGAAGCCATAGAAAAGAAAAAAAAATAATTAAGGGACTTCATAGCCAAGAAAATAGAACGACTAAGACAATAACAAGAGGACAAGTTGAAGTAGCTGAGGGCCAGAGACCTAGTTGTCGAAGTTGAAAGAACAGAAGAAGACTTAAAGAACCCATGCAAGAGAGTAGAGCACCTACTCCATAAACAATAAGATATTAAGTATTACCCTCGAACCCTCTGAAAGACCCTCGACAGTGAAAAACTACTTTTCTAAGAGAGGATAAGAACAAGAATGGAAAGAGGAATCGAGAGACTCAGATCATATGAAAGAAAGCAAGAAAGATCAGTAAGAAGAAAGGAAAGCTAGAAACGTTGCAGGAGGTTCCAGAAAAGACTTCGCTGGAATAAAAGAACAACGTGAATGACACTTTTCCATGGCGAAGCTATATGCCATTGGAGGCATCCCGACTGTTAGAACGACTCTCTGGAATGGTCTGAAACGCATTTATTGCTGGAAAGATCGCCATTTAACCATTGAGATTGCACCCTAACAAATGTAATCGTATTGATTGAGGAATTTCAACCTGTTGAAGGAATACGTTACGACGTTCCTTGTTTAATCCGTAAAATGTCTCACCATGGACACTCTTTCAAATTGTGAATTATCTGATCCCATAGAGAATTGATATCTATCATGCTATTCTTATTGAGACCTTCCCACCCGTTTTTCTTACCTTGAGTGTTTGTTCACCTACCCGAGATATATGATCTCGAGCATGCATGGTTGATGACCTTAGCAGAGTAGAGAAGTCTGCGGAGGAAATCCTAATAGACCTGATGGCTGAGAAGGTCATGTCTGCAAAAGTACAAGCCTCATTGATGAGAGGATTTAAAGATCCCCATCGACTGGAGGTTGATCTAGGCCATCCTGAACTGTGATACAGAAACGATGGAAGCATAGCGATGACCTGGCGAATGCGAAGATCATTATGTCGATCTTTCTCGACTACATCCCGCTGGTGCGGTTATTCATGACAACATCCCAAGAGAGTTTGAATACACAATCATCACTGTGTACCTCTTGAAAGGGATACACACAGTTGCACCACAGCTAGGACTAATCCACAATCTTAAGATCAGTGAATTTAACCTAGGATACAAGAAGAATTATGCATTGCTCGCACCTCAAAAGTACTTAACAAAGGAAATGGGGAAGAAGCCGAAGATAGTCCCCCAACCATGGAATAAGGAGATCGTGAGGTCCATCATCCTCAACGTCATGAAGATACCCCTCTTCAGCATACATCATGAGTTTATCGCGTGCGTTAAAATCCTCCTATCATGCTACCATGGAGGTTATCTATGGTTAGACATGCACGTGATTGTGGATATGACGTTGATCCACATGATCACTAGATTAAGTATCCAGGGACTAGACCCTCAAAAATGCTACCCAGTAAAGGATGCAGATCACACCCTGACGCAGCAAATAAAGGACACCTACGACGATGTGGAGAAGGGGAAGCAGGGCTAAAAGGTAGCCTCCATCCAATATAGCACAGTGTACCTAGATTTCTATTTGATCGTTGGTAATATCGTCGGGAAGAATAGACCAATGCAAGTCATGGGGTTCATCGTTGACCTCACAGGAAAGTGCGTTGAAGGCATGCATATGAATTGGGATAGTTGCCTCGTCAACCAGTTGGATCAGGATTTTCGTGAAGAACAGGACCAGGGATAATATTTTCACTTCAGTTGGTTGTTGATCCTCGTTGCCTTTGTCGCTTGGGAGATGTCGAAAGGAGTGATCTTCTTGGAAGTCAAGCCATTTGAACCACTGGCTGTGAGGTTCACCACCTTGTGGTACTCGAGTGATATGGTGAAGTAGCGGCAGTCGAACGTTGTCTTCCACACTTACTACTTACAACTCATGTGAGCCATTGATTCATTCCCCCAAATGACTCCGAATACTTTGCATCAGTACAGGATGATAGCGAAGTTTCGCACAGACATGCATTTCATTTATATCACTGCACGTAGGGATGAAAGCAAAGAAGAGCTCTAGTCATATTATAAATTAATTGATGAAGACATGGAGGAGATAACCAAGGAATGGTCGGTTGAATTACTTGTACCAGTCACCTGAGAAGAATATGACGGACCAAGCAAAGCTAAGAAGAAGAAGAGGAAGGAAGAGGTGCAGGAAATAGACAACGCATCAGAGGAAACTGCGCGTGATTCACCTAGAGGAGGAGGAGGTGACGAAGTAAACCAGGAGGAGGAAGGGGAAGAAGACAAGAATGAACAGGGCAAAGTGACACCGCTGAAATATCCCCTCATAGAGGCTAAGATGTCAAAGAAAACAAAGGCTTCTCTAAAGAAACCCTCAGCGCAGAACAAGTCATGAGCCAATAAACCTCAGTTACATATTGTACTTACAGTGGATGATATTGAACTCATCATCACAACTATATTCGACACTTCGGAGGATATTTTTCAATGAAATGAACCAAAAAATGAGACATTGTATGAGCGAATCGAAGAAGAGTTGAAAGGGGTATAACAAGCTCTTTATTTGAGCTGCATAGTGTCTACTGTGTTTTCATCATCAGAAGGTATAGAATTGGGGGATGATCCTTCCCAACTATGCATATTAGTAAATGCAATAGAGGCTCTCCTTCATCGCGTACAGGAGGAAAACGAACAGACCACAAAGGCCTTGAAGAAAGCAAAGGAGGAAGCCTTAGAGCAACGTCGGGCTGTGCATTAAGAAACATATGACCTCTAAGTGAAGTTTGAAAAGTACATAGACCCGATCCAGAGAGAGAAAGATTATTTTCTCGCGGAGCAGATTGGAGTTAGAGAAGCAGTAATTAGAGCACTTCACTCTATGTCGAGCCTAGCCCAAAAGGAAGAAGAGACAGCTAAGAGCCAAGTGGAGAAGCTCGTTGAATCCATTCAGGATATTCAAGAAAGAGTAGTAGAGATGGAACTACAGGTAGTGTCGAGCACTCCGCAGGCAGTATGAGATCAAAGGGAAGAAATGGCCAGGAGCGTAGCAAAAAGAATCAAGTCATTGGCCCTATAATTTAAGTAGTTGAGTGCCCAAAGTGAACATACCTATGAGCGCCTTGGAGAATACCCGGAACTAAGGACATTGGCATCAAAAATCTAGGAGGAGAAGTAGTAAGCATCGAAAGTACAAGCACGGTTGAATTTGCTTTCAGCGGTAGAAAAGATGAAAAGGTCATAGGAGGTGTGCACAGTTCAACAACAGGTCAATTCCATCCAGAGTAGAGTCATGGAAGTGACCTAGAGACTCCAGCCGATGCAGGATGGAGTCTACTGTAATTCCCTAATTTAACAAAGCCTAAAAAAAATTGTAAATTTAAACAATTAATATTATTTCGACATATAAGAAATAAGCAATTTCATTATTCAACATATAAGCAACAGAAATTTAAATTTATGAACAACATGCTAATAAATTTAAATAACTATCACATATTCATGAGAATGCATAAATAAAAATACCTCTTTCTGATGATAAATTCCCGAAGTCTGGTTGTCCTCTCTGCTACTCTGCCCAGACTCTTCCCAAAACAAAATCTTCCTCCCTACTAGCTAGGAACAGAGCCTGTCTGGCTCCCTAGCTCCAGGATTCCGTGAGGATTCCTATCCCCCAAGCCCAAAACTCCCAGCAACCTGGTGCACCCCTGTAACAGTCCACCCAATATCCAAAACAAAACTCCAAAACTAGAAAAATATCCAACAGAAAATACAGTCCTGTCCTCCAATAATGCTCCTCTCCCCAAAATTTCATAATCCTCTCCCGAAGGCCTCTACCCAGTCATATCCCCCTCCATTCACCGACTCCTACCCTCCCTTAATGCCACCCACCTTATCCCTCCATTTATTACCTTATCCTTCCAGTTATTACCTTATCCCTCCACTCAATGCTTCATCCCCCCGCATACGTAAAGTTTTATAATAAATAAATAAAATTATTATGCTCTTAATTCATTACCCAAACCTTTAATGAGTTAATTAATTAATTAATTAGTTAATCAACAGATATAAAAAATTAATAAATAATCATTGTTTAACTAAAATGTATTAGGACAGTTAATTATTTAATTAATCTTACTTGATAAACCCTATGCAACTATTTAACTAGGGTTGTTACATACACCCACCCTTCAAGAAACTTCGTCCCGAAGTTAAGGTATTTTATGGTACAAGGGAAAAGAAATATGATTCACACATTCATAACAAATAACCATCATTATTAGTAAGTAAGACAAGAAACTCATTCATACTAGTGTACATGCGCAAGAAATGCATGTGTAGCTTGTACATACAAGTCTCATTCATGTACTAATATCAATAATTATCATCTCTACAGTAATTTCAATATTCATCCAATCCCTTCAAAAAGACTATTCATTTTATAAAAGAAAATAAACTAATCTAATGTTTGCGAAATCCTTTAATTTCAATTAAGCATGTGTAGTGCCCTAATTTAACAAAGCCTAATTTTTTTTGTAAATTTAAACAATTAAGATTATTTCCACGTATAAGCAATAAGCAATTTCATTATTCAGCATATAACCATCAGAAATTTAAATTTATGAACCACATACTAATAAATTTAAATAACCATCACATATTCATGAGAATGCATAAATAAAAATACCTTTGTTTGATGCTAAATTCTAGACCTTTGGTTGTCCTCTCTGCTACTCTTCCCAGACTCTACCAAAAACCGAATCTTCCTCCCTACCAGCTAGGAACAGAGCCTGTCCGACTCCCTAGCTCCAAGATTCAATGAGTATTCCTGGCCCCCGAGCCCAAAACTCCCAGCACCTTGGTGCACCCCTGTAACAGTTCACCCAATCTCCAAAACCAAACTCCAAAACCAAAAAAATATCCAATAGAAAATACAAAAAATACAGTCATGTCCTCCAATAATGCTCCTCTCCCCAAAATTTCATAATGCTCTCCAGAAGGCCTATGCTCAGTCATATCCCCTTCCATTCACTGATTCCTACCCTCCTTTAATGCCACCCACCTTATCTCTCCATTTATTACCTTATCCCTCCACTCAATGCTTCATCCCCCTGCATACGTAAAGTTTTATAATAAATAAATAAAATTATTAAGCTCTTAATTCATTACCCAAACCTTTAATGAGTTAATTAATTAATTAATCAACAGATATAAATAATTAATAATTAATTAATTAATTAATTAATATTATTAATAAATAATCATTGTTTAACTAAAATATATTAGGACAGTTAATTATTTAATTAACCATACTTGATAAACCCTATGCAACTATTTAACTAGGGTTGTTACACCTGCACCCTTTTTGAAGAGATCGAGGGACAAGGTGCACAGCTGGAACAAGTGGTCACCACAGTGGACCAACGCTTGGAAGGGCCTCTCACCAAGAAAGTCATTCAGGAGCTCACCTAGTAGGAGGCTCTAGTGAAGAAGCAATTCAAGGCCTTTGAAGAAGAATTGCCCAGATCAGAGTGACTTGGGATGAGTCACAAGTGAGCGTTGGGGGCATGTTGGCCCTTCACCAAGTTTTGGAGAACCTTGGTCATGTTTTGACCATTTTTGGGACTTCGACGGGCTGGTCGAGGATGGAGCGCCTAGGAAAAGAGGAGATCGCGGGATCTCGCCCCCTTTTACGGACTTTTTGGGTTTAGGGTTTATGTAACGGGTATGGAATGTTGGCCCATGGGTTTACCCATGTTTAGGCCCCTTTTGTGATGTATAAATAGATATCTAGGCGATGTAAGAAGTAGACCTAGTAGGATGATGGCTTACTTCTAATGCTATCTATGTGTAAGAAGATGTGTTAAGTCTTCCAGAGCTAAGTGCAAGTTTTTTGTAAGTGGTTTGTGCACAGTCTGTGTAAGGGCTTGGTGCTTGGACCTAACTCGGGGAAAGAGGATATGGTGAGGTGCACGCAGATCTTTGGTCCTATGCAGAGTGGGATTTGTGGCTCTGTGCATGTAACGAGATTGAAAGAAGCTAATAAAGAAGAAGAAGATTTGGTGGATGTAGCCCCACGCTGGGGTGAACCATGTATATCATGTGTTGTGTGTGCTTTGTGTGATTGATGTGATTTATTCTTAGTGTTTTAATATTTATGTATGTTAGATGCATATGATGTAGTAGCTTAGTGCTGAATAATATGGATGAATGTTAGATCTACTTTGATGCTATGTGTTGAATGGTTATATGTGCTTAGATCTTGATTAATACTACCTTGTCCTGTAATTAGGGTTTTTACCTACGATGTGAGTAAGGGTTACAATACTAATGAATGTATATGTTAAGTGCTCTCTTAAGTATTGTGATCACAGATCTATGTCCCAGCTAGGTTGTAGACACTTGGGTCCTGCAACCCCCCCTGCCTCTACCTCGGGTGAGACTTCATCTTCTTCGCAGGTGTTGCTGAAAGGGCCGGTAGTTAGGGTTTTGTTGGTGTGTTGTTGAAGCGTTGAACCCTAGGTATGACCCTATTCCAACAGATGGTAAAATTAAGTTCTCCCCCAATTATTCAATTTTCCTCATAAAAAATCCCAAACCTTTTTAAGTATTCCCAAAAAACCACTCTGACAGCATACGGCCCATAACAATTGATCATATACACCTTTATATTAGTGTCTTTAACAACACCCTCCAGGAAAATCCTTGTAGGCATAAAGAACGCATCAAAGTCAACCTTACGAGGTTTCCAAGCTGATAGTAGACCCCCTGAGAAACCAATAGAATCAACTCTGCATAAATTCCAATTAGGAAGAAGTTTGGAAAAGGCTTCCCTTTCTTTTGTTGCACCTACCATGGTTTCTTGAATGAATAGAACATCTGGTTTATTTTTCTCTAAGAACCTAGTAAGGTTTCATGAATTTAAGGATCCCCCCACTCCCCTCAAATTCAATGATGCCACGATCATATTTTCACCCTTACTAGGGATTTCTGAGATCTAAGAACCCTAGGACTAGTTACAACCTCTAGACTAGGCATAATTGGTAGTTCCTTCTCTTTTCCCATTTTTCTTGCACTCCTAGTTTTAATGGGAGAGAAATTTGTTTCCAGTCGTCCTAAAAATGTCCCTTTTATCAAGGCATCCCCACACCCCTGACCATAAGACACCTGACCCCTGCACCCCTCCGCCTCCCCAATATTTTTTCTAGGGCTAGACAGTAACTTCCCACCAGCAAAGATTGGCAATTGTGAATGAGTTAAAACCTCCTTGTATGAAGGTAAAAAATTTAATAGGGATTCCTCCACTTCCGACAAACCAATCGGATCCAGTCCATTTAACATTTATAATCCCTGAAATGTCCCCAGAACGAGAATATCATTCCCTTCTTTTTTGACCACATATGAATTGCATACTCCCTTCCCTTCCAATCCCATCCTATTATTACCACTATCGGTTCCCTCAGCCGCAACAAGTTCAAATCTCTCATTCGGTTTTGGATTTTGATCACGTACTAGCATCAAAAAATCCACATCTAACCTTCCATACTAGTCTCCCCTTGCCAACCCCCATCTTCCGAGTTTACAATAGTGAATAGTTTCTTTTCACCCTAAAATTCTGACCTATCTTTACTAGTGGAATCAACTATTAAGGAAATCAGTCTCGTCCCTTGTCCTATCTCCACCACCAAATCTACAGGCAAGTTCGCCTCACCCAATCCCGCAACAACCATTGAAAAAGTATCCCTCACATCCTTAACAATACACCCCACACCTTCCAAACTCTCCCTCATATCATTCACAATAGGACATACCTCTCTCCTATGTAATACCTTTACTCCCATCCCACCCTTCAAAGGTATCTCACCAACCTGGGTATCTAACTCTAATCCCAACTCCTCATACATAATTAATTTTTTTCGTGGAATTAATTTGATTAGGAAAGAAGGAGGGTGACTTACCACAGTTTCCATTACTATCCATAGCTTGTGTATCATTCCAGTCATTCCAAGCTTCCATCTCATAAGAATTGTCCCTGACTGTCAGCCTCGAATGCCCAGCCACAAGTGAATGCTTACGTACCATTGCATCCGCACATTGATGGCACAAATAACCCATCTCTTTACAACATGAGTATCTGAACGACACATCAACATAGTCTAGTCTCTATACGAGCTTTAGGCCCTATGAAATAATATCTATCTCCTCGAGAGGACCTTCTAAAGTGTCCATTTCAACCAACAACTTTCCCATCGTCGATCAAGACCCCCCAACTATTTTAAATCCACATGTAAAAATTTACCAATAACATTCCCAATGAGTTTGAAACATTCTAAACGCCACAATAAGAGGGCATCCTGGTAAGAGAACCCACATATGTTGTAGTATGATGATCTCTTTTTCTGGGTTGAATGCCAAGTGTAAGTGTTTCAACATCAGACTTCTATCCTTTACCACCCAAACCTATTGTAGTCCCCTCTCTACATCTTCTGAAGTCCTTAAAATGAAGCAGAACCAGCCCTTCAACAAAATGTAAGTCCTTGGCACATATCCTAGCAGTGACCCCAAATTGGCTTCAACCCAGGTGTGTATATACTTTGTCCCTAGGGGTCACTGCTAGGATATGTGCCAAAGACTTATAGATTACCTACTTAATACTTGAACATTATAGATGGTTTGATTTCATCCTTTTCTAAATAGGTTTAAGTAATATCTAAATACAATATTTGATTAATAATGGTTTTTGAGTTGTAAGTTAGTTTTTAAAATTAAAACCAATTTATATACTTCAAAGATAATATTTTCAGCAACAACAACATTGAATTTTTAATGTACAATGTAGTGAATATTAAAGATAATATCTTCAACCATTGTTAACCATAATGAAACATTGTCAACCAACATGGTCAACCTTAATCACTTTTACTCAACCTTAGTCTCTTTTGGTCAACCATAGTTAATCATGGTCAAACCATATCTACAACCTATTCTATGGTTAACCTTAATCAACCATTATGAGTCATAGTCAACAATACTTAACGAAAGTCAACCATGTTCATCCATAGTCAAACCTTCATGAATTTTGGTCAAACCTTCATGAACTCTGCAATGCAACATAACCATGAGGAATGTAGGAATTAAACTATAGTCAACTACACTAAACCATAGTCAGATGTGTCAATCTGTAACATCCCGCTCTGGCGCACTGAGAAAACTTATTATTTGATGACACTTGCTCGCAAGTGATCTGGACTTTTATGATGTTAGACAATTTATACTTGATTATGATGCGATTGACAGATGACATCATGTGTTACTATTTGATGTCGACAGATGTTATTGACTCAGTTTCATTGAGTGTACAAGGTTTTGACCTTGAGGATGCAGAGGCATCGGTAGAACCCCCTTGGACTCCGGACTGAGTCAGGGAGTGTGCTTTTGGGTTGATATGTTTACTATGATATTTCATTTGATTTGATGATTTGATGTTGACCTTTCTGACATGATTGTTGATGATGAAGGCTGATGATAGCTTGCCGACCAGACTCACATATGGAGTAAAGGGGCCACACACGATTCCAGAGAGGTGGAGGGAGAGGGGTGGACAGCAGCCCTGCCAATGCCTACTAGCACTCCCACCGTGGCTCGAACTGTAGGTTAACGATTACCTAGTTCGAGAGAATCAATGATGTTGTGAGGGAAGACTGCGAAAGTCACTCGCGATGATTCTAAGGGGCGCGCAATAAGGCTGGGGCCTTATTCCTTAGAACCCTTAGTCTCCTACAAGTTCACCTAGCGGAGTGTTGACTCCAGGGGTTATAGATGTCTACCAATCAGTCGAGTTGGCGAGTGGCACCCTTGGAGCACGTGGTGCATCCTGAAGGGCACGTCGCAAAAAAGAAACACGAGAAGCGAGTGGCACCCTTGGAGCACGTGGTGGATCTTGAAGGGCACGTCGTGTAAAGGAAATGAACGAGGCAAGTGGCACCCTTGGAGCACGTGGTGCATCCTGAAGGGCACGTCGCATTGATGTGGATGAGGGAAACAAACCTAATAGCCCTAAGACCTTAACGCTTTAAGAGATTCCTAAACAACTTCCCTAACCCAGTGATGCCCAATTCAGAATCTAGTACAAGTCTAAAAACTGTCAGGGTAAAATTTAGTCTAACCCTAAGAGCAGAACCTAAAATAAAAATAACAAATTAAACAAAAACCCACCTAAGTAATAGTTGGTCTTCCTGAAATTCTTGGGGCGATAACGAGGGTAAGTGTTAAAGAAAATCTAATAGTTTTAAAACTTTGCAAAGAAGAAAATTGATTCCTAACTGGGGGGGAGAATGACATCACCTTCGTAGTTTAACCTAAAGAAAATTTCAAAAAAAACACACACAAAAAAAAAAACTAAGACCATTATCCTCTCATTATCCATGTCTACTTTATTGAACCATCTTCCATCACCTTAATCTTCCAGTATCCATCTCCCTTTTACATGTCCAGTTCACATTACTAAATCGCCATCCCTCCCCTTAATTCCTCATTATTCTTTTTATGTAATACATTTACTTTTCCCATATACATGTTTGCCATCACCTTAATCTCTCATTA
>JZKD02S1001158.1:462684-485838 GCA_000966675.3 Picea glauca
AAGGGATGAGACTGATTTCCTTAATAGTTGATTCCACTAGTAAAGATAGGTCAATCTTTTAGGGTGAAAAGAAACTATTCACTATTGTGAACTCGAAAGATGGGGGTTTGCAAGGGGAGACTAGTAGGGAAGGTTTAGATGTGGATTTTTTGACGCTAGTATGTGATCAAAATCCAAAACCGAATGAGAGATTTGAACTTGTTGTGGCCGAGGGAACCAGTAGTGGTAATAACAGGATGGGATTGGAAGGGAAGGGAGTATGCAATTCATATGTGGTCAAAAAGTAAGGGAATGATAGTCTCATTCTCAAGACATTTTAGGGATTATAAATGTTAAATGGACTGGATCCAATTGGTTTGTCGTAAGTGGAGGAATCCCTATTAAATTTTTTACCTTCATACAAGGAGGTTTTAACTCCTTCACAATTGCCAATCTTTGCTAGTGGGAAGTTATTGTCTAGCCCTAAAAAAGACATTGGGGAGGCAGAGGGGTGCAGGGGTCAGGTGTCTTATGGTCAGGGGTGTGGGGATGCCTTGATAAAAGGGACATTTTTAGGACGACTAGAAACAAATTTCTCTCGCATTAAAACTAGGAGTGCAAGAAAAATGGGAAAAGAGAAGGAACTACCAATTATGCCTAGTCTAGAGGTTGTAACTAGTCCTAGGCCACTTAGATCTTAGAAAGCCTTAGTTAGGGTAAAAATATGATAGTGGCATCATTGAATTTGAGGGGAGTGGGGGGATCCTTAAATTCATGAAACCTTACTAGGTTCTTAGAGAAAAATAAACCAGATGTTCTATTCATTCAAGAAACCATGGTAGGTGCAGCAAAAGAAAGGGAAGCCTTTTCCAAACATCTTCCTAATTGGAATTTATGCAGAGTTAATTCTATTGGTTTCTTAGGGGATCTACTATCAGCTTGCAAACCTCGTAAGGTTGACTTTGATGCGTTCTTTACGCCTACAGGGATTTTGCTGGAGGGTGTTGTTAAAGACACTAATATAAAGGTGTATATGATCAATTGCTATGGACCATATGTTGTTAGAGTGGTTTTTTGGGAAGACTTAAAAAGGTTTGGGATTTTTGATGAGGAAAATTTAATAATTGGGGGAGAACTTAATTTTACCATCTATTGGAATAGGAGCAGACCTAGGGTTCAACACTTTAACAATGCACCAACAAAACCCTAACTACCGGCCCTTTCGACAACACCTGCGAAGCAGATGAAGTCTCATCCAAGGTAGAGGCAGGGGGGTTGCATGACTCAAGTGTCTACAACCTAGCAAGGACATAGATCTGTGATCACAATACTTAAGATATCACTTAACATATACATTCATTAGTATTGTAACCCTTACTCACATCGCAGGTAAAAACCCTAATTACAGGACAACGTAGTATTAATCAAGATCTAAACACATCTAATCATTCAACACATAGCATCAAAGTAGATCTAACATTCATCCATATTATTCAACACTAAGCTACTACATCATATGCATCTAACATACATAGATATTAAAACACTAAGAATAAATCACATCAATCGCACAAAGCACCCACAACTCATGATATACATGGTTCACCCCAGTGTGGGGCTACATCCACCAAATCTTCTTCTTCTTTATTAGCTTCTTTCAATCTCGTTACATGCACAGAGCTACAAATCCCACTCTGCATAGGACCAAAGATCTGCGTGCACCTCGCCAGATCCTCCTTCCCCGAGTTAGGTCCAAGCACCAAGCCCTTATATAGTCTGTGCAAAAACCACTTAAAAAACACTTGCACTTAGCTCTGCAAGACTTAACACATCTTCTTGCACATAGATAGCATTAGAACTAAGCCATCATCCTACTAGGTCTACTTTTTACATCGCCTAGATATCTATTTATACATCACAAAAGGGGCCTAAACATGGGTAAACCCATGGGCCAACATCCCATACCCGTTACATAAACCCTAAACCCAAAAAGTCTGTAAAAGGGGGTGAGATCCCACGATCTCCTCTTTTCCTGGGAACTCCATCCTCGACCAACACGTCGAAGTCCCAAAAATGGTCAAAACATGACCAAGGTTCTCCAAAACTTGGTGAAGGGCCAACATGCCCCCAACACTCACTTGTGACTCGTCCCAAGTCACTCTGATCTGGGCAATTCTTCTTCAAAGGCCTTGAATTGCTTCTTTGCTAGAGCCTCCTACTAGGTGAACTCCTGAATGACTTTCTTAGTGAGAGGCCCTTCCAAGCATTGGTCCACTGTGGTGACCAATTGTTCCAGCTGTGCACCTTGTCCCTCGATCTCTTCAAAAAGGGTGAAGGTGTAACAACCCTAGTTAAATAGCTGCATAGGGTTTATCAAGTATGGTTAATTAAATAATTAACTGTCCTAATATATTTTAGTTAAACAATGATTATTTATTAATAATATTAATTAATTAATTAATTAATTATCTCATTAAAGGTTTGGGTAATGAATTAAGAGATTAATAATTTTATTTATTTATTATAAAACTTTATGTATGCAGGGGGATGAAGCATTGAGTGGAGGGATAAGGTAATAAATGGAGAGATAAGGTGGGTGGCATTAAAGGAGGGTAGGAATCGGTGAATGGGAGGGGATATGACTGGGCAGAGGCCTTCGGGAGAGGATTATGAAATTTTGGGGACAAAAGCATTATTGGAGGACATGATTGTATTTTCTATATTTTCTATTGGATATTTTTCTGGTTTTTGAGTTTGGTTTTGAAGATTGGGTGAACTGCTACAGGGGTGCACTAGGTTGCTCAGAGTTTTGGGCTCGGGGGCTAGGAATATTCACGGAATCTTGGAGCTAGGGAGCTAAACATACTCTGTTCCTAGCTGGTAGGGAGGAAGATTAAATTTTCGGCAGAGTCTGGGCAGAGCAGCAAAGAGGAAAACCAAAGGTCGGGAATTTAGCATTAGACAAAGGTATTTTTATTTATGCATTCTCATGAATATGTGATGGTTATTTAAATTTATTAGCATATGGTTCATAAATTTAAATTTCTGATGCTTATATGATGAATAATGAAATTGCTTATTGCTTATACGTCGAAATAATATTAATTGTTTAAATTTACAAAAAAAATTAGGCTTTGTTCAATTAGGGCATTACACATGCTTAATTGAAATTAAAGGATTTCACAAACATTAGATTGGTTTATTTTCTTTTATAAAATGAATAGTCTTGCTGAAGGGATTGGATGCATATTGAAATTACTGTAGAGATGATAGTTATTGATATTAGTACATGAACGAGACTTGTATGTACAAGCTACACATGTATTTCTTGCGCATGTACACTAGTATAAAAGAGTTTCTTGGCTTACTTACTAATAATGACGGTTATTTGTTATGAATGTATCAACCATGTTTCTTTTCCCTTGTATCATAAAATACCTTAACTTCGGGACAAAGTCTCTTGAAGGGTGGGTGTATGTAACAACCCTAGTTAAATAGTTGCATAGGTTTTAGCAAGTAAGGTTGATTAAATAATTAACTGTCCTAATATATTTTAGTTAAACAATGATTATTTATTAATAATATTATTTATTTATTTATTAATTATTTATATCTGTTGATTAATTAATTAATTAACTCATTAAAGGTTTGGGTAATGAATTAAGAGCATAATAATTTTATTTATTTATTATAAAACTTTACGTATGCAGGGGGATGAAGCATTGAGTGGAGGGATAAGGTAATAACTGGAAGGATAAGGTAATAAATGGAGGGATAAGGTGGGTGGAATTAACGGAGGGTAGGATTCGATGAATGGAGGGGGATATGACTGGGTAGAGACCTTCGGGAGAGGATTATGAAATTTTTGGGAGAGGAGCATTATTGGAGGATAGGACTGTATTTTTTTTTGGATATTTTTTTGGTTTTGGAGTTTGGTTTTGGAGATTGGGTGGACTGTTATAGGGGTGCACCAGATTGTTGGGAGTTTTGGGCTCGGGTGCTAGGAATACTCACAGAATCCTGGAGCTAGGGAGCCAGACATACTCTATTCCTAGCTAGTAGGGAGGAAGATTTTGTTTTGGGCAGAGTCTGGGCAGAGCAGCAGAGAGGACAACCAGACTTCGAGAATTTAGCATCAGACAAAGGTATTTTTATTTATGCATTCTCATGAATATGTGATGGTTATTTAAATTTATTAGCATGTTGTTCATAAATTTAAATTTTTGTTGCTTATATGTTGAATAATGAAATTCCTTATTGCTTATACGTCGAAATAATCTTTATTGTTTAAATTTACAATTTTTTTTAGGATTTGTTAAATTAGGGCATTACAGAAGGCTCCATCCTACATCGGTTGGAGTCTCTGGGTCACTTCCATGACTCTACTCTGGATGGCATTGACCCGTTGTTGAACTATGCACACCTCCTATGACCTTTTCATCTTTTCTACCGCTGAAAGAAAATTAAATTGTGCTTGTACTTTCAATGCTTGCTACTTCTCCTCCTGGAGTTGTGACGCCAATGTCCTTAGTTCCAGGTATTCTCCAAGGAACTCATAGGTCTGTGCACTTTGGGCACTCAACTACTTACATTATAGGGCCAATGACTTGATTCTTTTTATTGTGCTCCTGGTCATTTCTTCCCTTTGATCTCATACTGCCTGCGGAGTTCTTGACACTACCTGTAGTTCCAGCTCTGCTACTCTTGCTTGAATCTCCTGAATGGATTCAACGAGCTTCTCCACTTGGATCTTAGTTGTCTCTTCTTCCTTCTGATCTAGGCTCGGCATAGAGCGAAGTGCTCTAGTTACTGCTTCTCTAACTCCAATCTTCTCCGCGAGAAAATGATCTTTCTCTCTCTGGATCGGCTCTATGTCATTTTCAAACTTCACTTAGAGGTCATATTTTTCTTGCTGCACAGCCCGACGTTGCTCTAAGGCTTCCTCCTTTTCTTTCTTCAAGGCCTCTGTGGCCTGTTCATTTTCCTCTTGTACGCGATGAAGGTGGCCTCTGTTGCATCTACTAATATGCATAGTTGGGAAGGATCATCCCCCAATTCTATACCTTCTGATGATGACAATGCAGTAGACACTATCCAGCTCGAATAAAGAGCTTGTTATACCCCTTTTAGCTCTTCTTCGATTTGGTCATACATTGTCTGATTTTCTGGTTCATTTCATTGAAAAATATCCTCTGAAGTGTCTAATACAGCTGTGATGATGAGTTCAATATCATCCACTGTAAGTACAATATGTAATTGAGTTTTATTGGCCCATGACTTCTTCCACGCTGAGGGTTTCTTTGGAGAAACCTTTGCTTTCTTTGATGTCTTATCCTCTGTGGGGGGATCTTTCAGTGGTGTCGCTTTGCCCTGTTCCTTCTTGTCTTCTTCCCCTTCCTCCTCCTGGTTTACTTCGTCACCTCCTCCTCCTCTAGGTGAATCACGCACATTTTCCTCCAATGCGTTTTCTATTTCCTGCATCTCTTCCTTCCTCTTCTTCTTCTTAGCGTTGCTCGGTCCGTCATATTCTTCTCAGGTGACTTGTACAAGTAATTCAACCGACCATTCCTTGGTTATCTCCTCCATGTCTTCATCAATTAATTTATAATATGACTAGAGCTCTTATTTTCTTTCATACCTACGTGCAATGATATAAATGAAATGCATGTCTGTGCGGAACTTCTCTATCATCCTGCACTGATGCAAAGTATTTGAAATCATTCGGGGGAATGAATCAATGGCTCACGTGAGTTGTAAGTAGTAAGTGTGGAAGACAGTGTTCGACTGCCACTACTTCACCATATCACTCAAGTACCACAAGGTGGTGAACCACACAGCCAGTGGTTCAGATGGATCGACTTCCAAGAAGATCACTCCTTCAGACATCTCCCAAGCGATAAAGGAAACTAGGATCAACAACCAAATGAAGTGAAAATATTATCCCTGGTCCGTTTCTTCGCGACAATCGTGATCCAACTGGTTGACGAGGCAACTCTCCCAGTTCATATGCATGCCTTCAATGCACTTTCTTGTGAGGTCGACGACGAACCCCATGACTTTCATTGGTCTATTCTTCCTGACGATATTACCAACAATCAAATATAAATCTAGGTGCACTGCGCTATCTTGGATGGAGGCTACCTTGTATCCCTGCTTCCCCTTCTCCACATTGTCGTAGGTGTCCTTTATTCGCTGCGTCAGGGTGCGATCTGCATCCTTCACTGGGTAGAATTTTTGAGGGTCTGGTCCCTGCATACTTAATCTAGTGATCATGTGTATCAACGTCATATCCACAATCACGTGCCTGTCTAACCATAGATAACCTCCATGGTAGCACGATAGGAGTATTTTAACGCATGCGATAACCTCATGATGTATGCCGAAGAGGGGTATCTTCATGACTTTGAGGATGGTGGACCTCACGATCTCCTTAGTCCATGGTTGGGGGAATATCTTTGGCTTTTTCCCTGTTGTCTTTGTCAAGTACTTATAAGGTGCGAGCAATGCATAATTCTTCCTGTATCCTAGGTTAAAGTCACTGATCTTAATATTGTGGATTAGTCCTAGCTGCGGTGCAACTATGCATATCCCTTTCAAGAGGTACGGAGTGATGATTGTGTATTCGAACTCTCTTGGGATGTTGTCATGAATAACCGCACCAACGGGATGTAGTCAGGAAAGATCGACGGAATGATCTTCGCATTCGCTAGGTTGTCGCTATGCTTCCCTCGTTTCTGTGTCACGGTTCAGGATGGCCTAGATCAACCTACAGTCGATGGGGATCTTGAAATCCTCTTGTCAACGAGGCTTGTAATTTTGCATACATGACCTTCTCAGCCATAAGGTCTATTAGGATTTACTCCACAGACTTCTCTACTGTGCTAAGGTCGTCAAACATGCACACTTGAGATCATATATCTCAGGTAGGCGAACAAACACTCAAGGTAAGAAAAACGGGTGGCGAGGTCTCAATAAGAACAACACGATAGAAATCAGTTCTCTATGGGATCAGATAATTCACAATTTGGAAAAGTGTCCATGGTGATACATTTGACAAATTAAATAAGGAACGTCGTAACATATTCCTTCAACAGGTTGAAATTCCTCAATCAATACAATTACATTCGTTAGGGCGCAATCCCAATGGTTAAATGGTGATCTTTCCAGCAATAAATGCATTTCAAACCATTCCAGAGTGTCGTTCTAACAGTGGGGATGCCTCCAATGGCATATAGCTTCGTCATGGCAAAGTGCGAGTCATGTTGTTCTTCTATTCTAGTGAAGTCTTTTCTGGAACCTCCTGCAACTTTTCTATCTTTTATTTCTTCTTACTGATCTTTCTTGCTTTCTTTTCTATGATTTGAGTCTCTGGATTCCTCTTTCCATTCTTGTTCTTATCCTCTCTTAGAAAAGTAGTTTTTCACTGTCGAGTGTCTTTCATAGGGTGCAAGGGTAATACTTATTCTCTTAGTGTTTATGGAGTAGGTGCTCTACTCTCTTGCATGGATAGGTTCTTTAATTCTTCTTCTGTTCTTTCAACTTCGACAACTAGGTCTCTGGCCCTCATCTACTTCGACTTGTCCTCTTGTTATTGTCTTAGTCATTCTATTTTCTTGTCTATGAAGTCCCTTAATTATTGTTTTTTTATTTTCTATGGTTTCCTTCTCTTCTTTCCTTCAGGTTTGATCTTTCCCAATCCAGGTCCTTCCTAACAAAAGTGCAAAAGGGGCGCTGTATTAAACAAACTTAATGACCTCAAATTCTTCTTCAGTTGATGTTGCATAGGAAATCATAGGTACATGAGTAAGTCTTCCACATAGGGTTATCATATTTCCTTTAAACAATCCTATCCCTCCCAATGAAGGAATCATAGCAGGCTTTCCCAAAATTTCCCAAGTACTTTCTGGCATAATATTCACCCGTGTTTCTTCATCCAATACACAGTCTATGTCGAAGGCTCCTATTCTTGTTTCTATGCACTCCTTCTCTTTTAATATATTTGGTAAACCGATGTCTCTATGATCATTTAGTGTTTCTTTCATATGCAATAATATAGCCTCTGATTCTTTCTAGTGTTCTACACATTCTTAGTCTCTTGACCTTCTTCATAGCTTGCTTGTCTCATATTCATATTTTCAACCTTAGCAATCATTCTAGGAAAATCTAAAACTTCATGACCAACAACTTTACAACAAAGACAAGTAGGAAATCTACCAGGGTATTCCTTAGCAAGATGTCCCGGTCTTCTACAATTATAACACAATATCAATCCTCTCTTTCTCTTAAATGATCCCCACCCTTTTTTGTACTGTGCACTGAGATCACAGTGATGGACCTACAAAAAATTATTTCTAGGATCCTGCATCCATTTGTTTGTCCAAAACTTCTTTCTATGCATCGGGATAACATATCTTTCACTAACTTTATGAAATCTATTCATATCAAATCTCCTTTCTTCTAGATGTTCCCTATTTTTCAGACTAGGACAAAATAGATCAAACATACCTAGATTCATACTTTTGAAGAAAAAATTTCCACCTATCTTACCTTTATCAAAGCACAAAACTTTAATATCTTACTTCTTTTATTCAGATCCGGTTCCTTTCTAAGCACAAAGCTTCACAAGTCAAGTAGAATACTTCGCACTACAACAACATATCTACGCACAAAATTTTTTCTTTTCTTTAGTTCCTAGTGATGACAATTTTAGGTCCCAGTAATAGACACATTTGTTGGCATAGGGGAAGACCCAGGGTTCAATGCTTCAGAAACGCACAAACAAAACCCTAACTACTGGCCCTTTTGGAAATGCCTGCAAATAATATGAAGTCTCACCCGAGGTAGAGGTAGGGGGGTTGCAGGACTTAAGTTTCTACAACCTAGTTGGGACACAGATCTGGGATCACAATAATTCACAGAGAACCTAGCATTTACATTCATTAGTCTTGTAACCCTTACTCACATCGCAGGTAAAAACCCTAATTACAAGACAATGCATTATTAATCAAGATCTAAGCACATCTAACCATTCAACACATAGCATCAAAGAAGATCTAGCATTCATCCATATTATTCAACACTAAGCTACTACATCAGATGAATCTAACATACAAAAAGATTACAACACTAAGCATAAATCACATCAATTTCACAAAGCACCCACAACACAGGGTATACATGGTTCACCCCAGTGTGGGGATACATCCACCAACTCTTCTTATTCTTTATTAGCTTATTTCAATATCCTTACATGCATAGAGACATAAATCCCACTCCGTATAGGACAAGAGATCTGCGCACACCTCGCCAGATCGTCCTTCCCTGAGTTAGGGCCAAGCACACAACCCTTACATAGTCTGTGCACAAAGCACTTACAAAACACTTGCACTTAGATCTGCAAGCCTTAACACATCTTCTTGCACATAGATATCATTAGCACTAAGCCATCGACCTACTAGGTCTATTTCTTACATTTCCTAGCTATCTATTTATACATTACAAAAGGGGTGTAAACATGGGTAAACCCATGGTCCGACATCCCATACTCATTACATAAATCCTAAAACCAAAAATCTCATAAAAGGGGGTGAGATCCCATGATTTCCGCTTTGCGTGGGCATTATGTTTTTGACCAGACTGTCGAAGTCCCAAAAATGGTCAAAACATGACCAAGGTTCTCCAAAACTTGGTCAAGGGAAAACACCATATCAAGTAGGGAATTTTGGGGGGAATGTTGTGAGGGTGGATCCTTTACAACATTATTTTAGTTATTTCATACAAACTGGAGTTTTAGTGGATGTTGAGCCAGTAAAACTTCTTCTAACATGGAGGAATGGAAGGGAATGCCAAGATTACATTACAAAAAGGAAGGATTGGTTTTTTATATCTAAGAAGCTTGTCTCTTCAGGAATAAGATATTGATCCTGTAATTGCAACAACAAGATCTCGGATCACATGCAAATAATGTTACAGTTGGAATTTGGGAGTGATATTGTTCGCTATACATTTAAATTTAATGCAGTTAGGATGGAGGATCAATACTTTTTTATTTTTGTTAGAAAAAGTTTGGATGATTTGCTAGGGATAGAGGTCCTGAGACCCGTGGAATGATTGGTAAAGAAGCTAAAAGGAATTAAGAGCATGGTAATCATATGGGAAATAAAGAAAAAGGATGAAGGTAAGAAAGAGTTGGTACAATTGGAATCAGAATTGGATAAATTATATTTAGAATTTCCTTGAGGGTTTGTGGAGGAAAGGGATAGGTTATCGGTTATGGATAAAGAGCAGAGGAAAAGGACACTTCTAAAACAAGAGGAGGAGACTTGGAGACAAAAAATTAGGGCAAACTGGTTGGCAACAGGTGATAGAAATACAAAACAAATTCATGCTTGTGCAAACTAAAGGAAACAAATTAACACCATTTGGGATATCACTAGGGGATATGGAACTACTATATCAAACAACTTTGATCTTCAAAAGGAAATTGTTGACTAGTTCCATAACTTGTTTAAATCACACAGAAACCTGGCTATTACATATCAACTTCCAGTATTAAGGAACTATCCGAGGATGTTTTCTGAGGAAGAGGGAAATAGTTTAGTTGAACCAGTCTCCTTAGTTAAAGTTATAAAAACTTTAAAAGGTTTTAAGTCCTCAAAAAGTCATGGACCAGATGGCTAGACCATTGAATTATTTTTGTCTTTCTTCGATCTGGTGGGAAATGAATTATTGGAGGTAGTGGAAGAGTCAAGAAGGGTAGGGAAAGTGTCTAGAGAATTGAATGCTACATTTATTGCCTTAATCCCTAAAAGTGACAAACCTGATTCATTTGGATGATTTACGCCTATATCATTGTGCAACCTGGTTTACAAGATCATTACAAAAATAATTGCTACCATACTAAAAACATCCATGTCAACTGGTATATCAAAAGAATAATTTGGGTTTATAGATGGTAGGAAAATTACTTATTCAATTGGATTGGTACAAGAATTACTACATATCATAAAAGTGAAGAATCTAAAAGAACTAGTTCTAAAACTGGATTTAGTCAAAGCTTATGATAGGGTGGATTGGGATTTCCTTAGACTTGTTTTACTACAGTTTGGATTAAGTTTAGAAGTAATTGTTTGGATCATGGGTTGTGTGACATCAAACAAATTTGTTGTATTGATCAATGGGAATCCTACATGTTTTTTTAAATCTTCAAGGGGTTTAAGGCAAGGTTTCCCTTTATCTTCACTACTTTTTCTTCTTGTTATTGAAGGGCTGAGAATAATTATACAGGAGAGGGTCTAGGATAGGAAAATTAAGGGTGTTCATGTGGCTAGAGGGTTAAATATTACACATTTAATGTTTGTAGATGATGTAATATTGTTTTGGATTGGATGCATTGATGTGTGGAAATCATACAAGGATGTCTTGGATTTATTTTATCTTTGGAAAAGCATTGGTAGTGAAAATATTATGGAGATGCCTTATGTTCTCTGCCCTTTGGCATGATGTGATTATGCAAAAATATCTTAAAAGAAAAACTATTGAGAAGTGGTTCGAGCACGAGAGAAAAAACTGGAATAGAAATTCAAATTTCTAGAGAGCCCTTACCTCTTCGGTAAACATAATTTATGATTGTTTGGTATAGAAGCCTAGGAGTGGGAGAGATATTAGAATTGGTGTTGATCCTATGCTTGGGCTCCCACTCTTTTTATAAATTATCTTATAATATTTTATTAATGCTAAAAGAACAATGGATTATATGTCTTTCTTATGCAGGGACAAATGCACAGGAAGGTATTAAATCTATAAGGTGGAAAGAAGATGAAACATTAGGCTTGGAAGGAGCTCAAAACAATGAATGAATAAACTATACTAAAGGGTTGGTAAGTGATGGAATTGAATTAAATGATGATAAAGAAAGGTCATTATGGTATTGGGATACCAAACAAGGTCAAGTTAATGCTAAATTAACATATGAAGTTCAAGTGATGGAGAATAGGGGAGTAGAGCCAAAATTCTGGTACTCTAAGATCTCGAAGTGGCAACTACCAATGAAGGTAAAATTGTTTGTTAGCTTATTGATGGAACATAGAATACTTACTTGGGATAACTTGATAAAAAGAGGCTTTTAGGGTCCTGGCATATGCGTGGCTTGTAAGGAAAGTGGATAATTTTTGTTACATTTATTTGGGGATTGTAATTTCATAAAAACTGTCTGGCAGACTATCTCTAAGGAACTAAATCTGGTGAATAATTGGCAAGGAGGACATTTTGAAAATAGTCTCCTTAACTGATCAAATAGAAAGGAAAATTGGATTGAAATCCCTTGTTTTATCAGTTGGGAGGTATGGAAGAATAAGAACCTGATGATATTTGAAGATCAAGAAAAAAACCATATTCGACTCGGGGGAACGCAAAATTACAAAGGATACTCTTCTCAAAAGGATCGATAGACCATCAACTCTTGACTGGTTCAGGGCAGTACGCTTCTTTGATGGGGCTTCACATGAAAGAGGCTCAAAGTGCGGGGCTAGAGCCATTCTGCAATGCCTAATAATGGGCACATATAAACTAAAATTGAATTGTGGAAAATGAACAAATTCTAAAGGGGAATTGATGACACTTTGGTTAATTTTATATTTTTATTATCTTAAACAGGTACAAAGGTTATTAGTAATAGGTTATTCTAAGGTTATTATCGATTGGCATATTAATGATAATAATCTTTAGGTGATATCTTTGTAGCCCTGGATGTCAAAGATAAGATTAGAATGTTGAGCATACATTTTAAGCAAATCAAATCTCATCATATGTATAGAACTTACAATCAGATTGTTGATTGACTATCAAAGGAAGCATTGCTTTTGGAGGAAGGCATTATATATTTCTCACAAGTTTCAGATCGACAACAAGAAATTGTTGAAAGAATTGATATGAGTCTTTAGGATAATCTGTGTTTTGGAACTTTTGTAAATTACACGGATAAGAAGGTCATAAATTTCTATTTATTTTGGATATATATGTGTACTCAGTGGTGATTACATGATCAATTTTGGATAGGATTCAAAAGCATATAAGATTTTTGGAGCATGTTTACATTTTGTATGGTGTCGATAAAAAGATAATTTTATATTTACTAATATAAATGTTTTTTCTTACTTAAAAAAGAAAAGGATGAAATCATAAACATGTGTTGATTTGAATAATTAGAAACGAAGACCATCTAGTAATATCCAAAAAAATCTTTTAAACTTATTGTATCCAAATTTATTAGTATTAATTAATTTAAAAAACAAAAAACAAATTAAATCAACTCTAAAAAAAAATAAAGTAATAAATTCAAAAAATAAATAAATTAAATCAACTTTAAAAACAAAAAACAATAAATTCATTTATGATGAAGTTTAATTAAAACAACTTTAAAAACAAAAAATAATAAATTCATTGAGGATGAAGTTTGAAACATTTGTAATATCTTCTTCACCATAGCTGTAGCAAAGTCTAATACGAAGACTACATGGTAGCATCGAAATAAATACTTCTCATTCATTTTATCCATCGTTTTGAAATAGAGTGTATTTGTGATGTTAAGTACATACATCGAGTAGTCTTCATATAGATCAGCTAAAAGTGGGCTCTCCTCCTCAACATCCATTAATAATATACTTGAAACGATATGTGATTGTTTTCAGTTTTCTTTGGAAAACTTGCTTGCAACAGATGGATGACTATTCCACAACTAAATGGCAACAACTTTGACCAAGAACCTAATATTTAGCATTATTTTGGTTTTTTTAAATGTAACATTATTTTGTATATTATTTTAATAAAGGAAAAAATAAAACAATGGATAAGTTTGAATATATAATTAGAGCACATTGGACAGTGTATTATACTTGGCTAGCCTCATCAAAACCAAAAGATACATGTCTTTTAATGTTAATAAAACTGAACATCTTTGTAAAATTTAGTGGAGTCCTCAAATTATAAAACTGAGGACATATTTATAAAATTTAGTGGAGTCTTCAAATAATCTTAATTTAAGATTTTCCCTCTCAAATTAAAATAATTGCTTATACTTATAGAACTCAAATGTGATTATATATATGTATATATTTATGGACTTGTAAATTATTATTATCTAGTTAATACTATATATTATTATTATATTTTGAGTTTTCTATTAATATTAAATTTGTTTAATATATGTAGATGAATGTTAGAACATTAACACTGTATGATGTATGGGTATTATATATATATATATATATATATATATAAATATAAATTATTATTATTTAGTTAGAATTATATATTATTAAATATATTTTGAGTTTTGTATTAATATTAAAATTGTTTTATATATGTGGGTGAGGGTTAAAACATTAACACAAGGTCTGATGTATGGTTCTTGTGTATGCTGATGAGTGTTAAGACATTAACAATGATATGATATATATTATGAGAATTAGGATATGAATAGATAAGATGTTATGAATGTTACAATTTCTTCACTATTAAACCATAGAATCTACTAACATAGAAAAACAACATTTTTATTCATTTTTCTATTCATGAAAGACCGTATACGCTCAATACCAACTTACATTTAAACAAGTTCTAGAATTAAACAGAAAGCGGTTGAAGACAAATAAATCCATTTTCTCATGCTTGGCATTTTACTGTTAACCCCACAAATAGCATGCACTATAAAGGGTGTTGCAACACATTTTGAAGGTGTTGTCACTACAACACCATAGGTTCTTCCAATTCTTGGTCTTTTTATGCAAGCATAAGAAATCTCTAATTAATGCAATAAAATTGAGTTGAAAAGGTTGGAACATAAATGTTGAATTGAATATTGTACCAAGTATAATATGAAACAAAGAACAAAACCTAGAAAATACTACCATAACTGGAAGAAGAAGATAAAGAAATGATGGTGGTCCTCAAGGAGTTGCAGAAGAAGGAGATACATAAATGATGGTGGGCCTTAAGGAAGTATAATTTGAAACAAAGAACTGAACCTAGAAACTACTACCATAACTGACAAAAGAAGATATTAAAATTATGGTTGGCCTCAAGGAGCTGCAACAACAAGAGATACATAAATGATGGTGGGCCTCAACTAGCAAAAGAAGATACAAAAATTATGGTTGGTCTCAAGGAACTGCAACAAAAGGAGATACATAAATAATGGTGAGCCTCAAGGAACTGCGAGCTTTTTTCTAAGTATCAAGGATTGTATGCTTACAATGAACCTTTGTAGGAAAAATGTTGAATACATAACGTTCGAGGGGGTTGGCACCTCCTAAAAAATTCCTCCCATTGGGAAATACATTTGCAGTGGAATGAAACATTATCGAAATGGTCGAATTTCACAGTTATGAGAATATTTTTCGTGCCAATGTATTGGATGTGTATAAATAAGGATCAAGAGATGAACTCCTTCTGTGCTCTCCACTTATAGATCACTTCTCGTGTAACAACCATCTAGGATGTTAGGCAATTTGTCACTCTTTAAATACATAATTTTGTTTACACAATTCTTCTACATTTGCTCAATGATAAATCTAGATAACATGATGAAATAAGTAATATGTTAACTCTATGATTTATAACTTAAAACAAAAGTATATACAAAATATATACAAAATATCATTAACCAAATACCATTGAAAAATACCTCCTTGTAATGTAGTCCTCGGTGCTTCCTAGCATTCTTTTCTCGTTTGCCGAGAGTGAAACAATAGAATCCTCCCTCCCAACTAGGAGCCTAGCCAGCTTCCTAGCTCCAAGAAAACGAACCATCTTTCTAGCTCCAAGAAACCTTTATGTTTCTCGGCCCTCCATGCCCGTGACTCCAAGAACAACAAAGCACAAATGCTCAAAGAAAACTATCACAAGAATTATACCTTCCAAGAATTTCACAACCTCTCCTCCCTATTTATCAAATTTCCATACACCCTTCCCCAAGTCTCCTCAACCACCCTCTTTATTATCCATCAACCTCCCTTATCTATATATTTTTGGAAACGATTAAAATAAAACTAAATATAAATGACTTGCATTAAACAACAACAAATAAAATAAAAAGTCTATATTCTCATGCTAGCTAATAAATGTTATTTGACAAATTTTCCTCAAAATGTACATAACACTCCACCATGCTCATTTAATTCATCACACCCACCATCTATCAAAGTCAAGAAAGTATTTAATGCTTATAGATATTTGTATGCAATATAATTTACATATTCAATAAACATTCAATTAAATAGTTAATAATTGATTTTAATAATTAATACATTACTTACTTATACTAGTGTACATGGCTAGGGTATGTGTGCGTAGCTAGCGAACACATATCTCATGCATGTACTGACGATAAAAAATCATTGCCCCTAGTGCATAGTTCCTATATGATCACCAAGACATGTAGGACAATAGATCAAGTAATGCATCATTCAATAATCTTAATGAACCAAATTACACCAATTCATCAATAACTCATTGTCACACTTAAAATTTCAATAGGAAATCAAGGAGGGTTTTAAACATGTTAGGAACCAAGTGAGTAAACAATAGTGGCATCCCTAGTCCCTAATTAGTATTCTCAACTAACATCGAAGCATCCTTCCTTCCTAACCTACTTTCATCTTCCATCCTATCCTTTCCTCTGTTGGACTAAGATGGAGCGTCAACTATATTGACCTAACTCCATATAGAACCCATAAGCGGAAGTGTCATACATCTCGACCAAGCTTCCCCAACAGGCAACTAGCAGTCGTCATCACACGTCTAGGGGAGCATGACTTCACATAACCCTCCCATGACTCTAGGTTTCAGAGGAAAAACGGTGGGAAATACCTCCACCCCTCCTCATAGGACTAGTCTCAACACCCTACATCAAACCATACTATGCAACTACTGTTCTTAGAGTCACGTCATCAAACATCCACTCTCGGAAAGAAATGTGTCCTGTCAAAACCACACTTACCATAGATTATAGCAATATTTTAAACCATAAATTAAATAGTAAGTACAACTTATAGCATATAATATCTTCTTGATGTCTACGACATTCGAGTTACTTCAATACTATAGTCATTTGGCTATCACATAGCTCATCATCCTATACATTAGTTCACCAATAACACATATTGATGCAGATACATCACAAATTTATATAAGAACCCATATTTGCATTGACTCTCAATTAAGAAATGTATTCCTATTTACATCATGCATTGCATCTATTATACATTCACAACATAACTTGAATTGGTATACATGTACTGAACTTTCCCATTTTAATTTTCATGTTTAAATAATCAAATAACTATCTTTGTCATGAGCATATATCATGTAACATACAAATAGGTCTAGAGGTACACTTCTCAATGTTTAACAAAGTCTAACTCACTCCAAACAAATGCTAAACTTTGAATTATTAAGATTAGTAAACAACAATGTTCTAACTACCTAAGGTCAAAATATGGGGCGTTACATCTCGACTCTTTTGATGATTATAATTTGTCACCCACAATATGATGCCTCGCCTTAACCAGATGAACATGCAACATAGAAAACACCTTAACCATATGTCATAATTAGTAGTCAACACAATTAAGAATTTAACACCTTTTAACAAGACAAAATAACAACAAAGCTCCTTATACGCGTCTTTTAGAATTTTTTCAACTTTTTAATACTTGAAACTTGTAATAATGTATTATTTATGTATAATCTAAAAGCAAAATAGGAATGAGAGTGGCTACTCCATGTTTTTAAAAGTTGAAGTAAAATTGGATACATCTAGGTGTTAATAACTATTAACAATGTCACAAGTGTAAATTGAAGTCTTCAAAACTCTTTTGAAATAATTTGATAAAGAAAAATTGTGGTATATTAGTATTGTCAATTACACTCCAAAGTATGATTGAATTAGAATATACTTATTCTTCTAGACTTTTAAGTAAGAAATTGTCAAAGTTATTTAATATCACCTGATTAATTTTAACCTAAACGATAATAGTATTATATATTTATGATCAGATAAATAATGTTGTTATACTCAAATTCGGACAAAGAACTTTTGAAAATAAATTTAATTTTCATACTCTTATATGTAGCATTTATATTAGCATTTACACTATGAAGTAAACATAACCCAACTAAATTTAATATAAACATACAACTAAAGATGTAATAAAGATAGATGTAAATTAGGTTCATAAAATATATTTTTTAACTTTTCTAGATTAAAAATTAAAGTTAAATGTAAATATTTAGATTATTAAAAAAATTAAAATTATGTAAATTTTAATATTACTAAAAATAAATAAATAATAGATTTATGAAATATATAAAAATTAATTAAAACATAGTGATTATTTAAGAGAAACAAAAGGAATGGTCTTTTCGTTTTATATTTTAAAAAATATGAACATAAGTGCATGAAATTGATAAAAAGAATAATTTTTATTTTAAAGAGATTAGATGTATAAAATTGTGGGAAAATACTATAACAAATTATTACAAATTACTAAAATAAAATTATATATATATATATATATAAATTAAATGTATAAAATTGTGTAAAAATATTATAATAAATTATTAAAATATAAAGATTTAAATAATAATAAAAATAAAATATAAAAAACATAGATTTTTTTTTTAAATAAGCTTTTTATATATTACATTTCATAAAATAAAATATGAAAGACATGTATTTATTTGGGCCACATTGCCCTCGATAGATGCTAAGTAGGCACTAAGGCAATGTCTAGTTTAATATGCCTTTCAAAAGTATGGGGCAATAAATTAGATAGAAAGTAGATTTGAGGCAATAAAATAAGCTAAAACAACAAAACTGAAATGATAAGCTAATTTTTAAAACAAAAACATATAATCAAAGAATTGAACCTATCCTTTAGTTAAAATGTAATCTAGTCACCCCAGATGAAGGAGAACATGTCATTGAATTTGTGTCCCATCATGAGTTGACAAAACACCTCGATTGTCGCTCATTGCCACCAGCATGGAGATTCAAAGGTCCATTAGCTCTAGTCAAAATTTAAGGTCGACCACCTCACTCTGAAGCTCAAATATCAATAGTTGGAGGATGACCAAAGCATCATGAATACGTTGAGTGTTCTCGTCGGATAAGGAGCAAGGAGAGTGAGAACAAAATTCCCCTGAGTCATGACCTCTTGGATGTAAGGGCCTGTGGAGTGCTCGATGGAGAGGATGAACCGGGGAAGGTGCATGGAGAAAACCCTTAAGAATTTCCATGACATTCGAACCATTCACCCTTACATCCCCACCAAGTGGAAGTATGAAGTTGAACCAGAAAAGGTGCATGGAGAAAACCCTTGAGAATTTCCATGGCATTCAAACCATTCACCCTCACATCCCCACCAAGTGGAAGTATGGCCACGCTAAGGTGCATGGAGAAAACCCTAGAGAATTTCCATGACATTTGAACCATTCACCCTTACATCCCCACCAAGTGGAAGTATGCCCACAGTAAGGTGCATGGAGAAAAACCTAGAGAATTGCCATGACATTCGAACCATTCACCCTTACATCCCCACCAAGTGGAAGTATGCCCACTATCAGGGCGATGAGTGGAGGTTGAACCTTATGGAAAATGACCCGACTTGTGTCACTTGCTTCTAGAGCTGGTGTTGTCGGTACCAATGGGAATACATCGAGAAGGAATATGGTCACCCCTACCACGCTTGGAGTGTCCCTTCTGGCACAACATAGTGAAACTTGGAGTAGGATTTTCCACCCAAACTGAAACCACCTAATACTTATTCCAACTCCAGCAGTAAAAGAAGCAATGCCAAACGTGAGGGTGGGATGCATATTTAATTGAGTCCATGAACCGTTCCACAATAATATCTCCTCTGCACAACAGAAGGAGGGTTGTTTATAGTCTCATGAGATCATAGTACTGAGACTAGCATAACACCTAAATAGTTGTTGGTTAACACCAAAAGGTTGATAAGATGAAATGAATCCTTAAAAGAATATATTAAATTTTATTGTTGATTAACAAATAAACGGATGCGCTCATTTATCTAGTGTTAATATTTTAATTTATGTTAATCACTTACATGGAAATCAGTTAGCTATCAAAGTAATTTTTAAATATGATTAGGTAAATGTAAAAAAGTAAACACATAAACTGATTTCCTTATAATAGCTAGGAAGTTAATGATTGAAATCACAACCATTTATTTTGTGTGACTACTAAGAATATTCCAGCCATATTTAATCATGTCCATAAAAAACTTATTAAGCACTAAACCCCTATTAAATCTGCTCATTGTCAATAGGTGTATGCCTTTTGGCGTAATAATATCTTTGACCATTGTGTCAACCTTGCTATATTTTCACTCCCGATGAAAGTTGGAGTGTTGAAGGTATCGAAAAACATTAAAATCATAATCTCGATGCAAATCCTTTCCCTCGCTTCCACAACTAACTTGTGTCACGTGATCTCATGTGCCACGACCTCCCATCCCATGGCGATATCAACCTCCAATTGCATTGGATATCACCCCATCTTGGGGAATATTAAATTTATAGATGAAGTTAGTTGAAAGTTTTAATATTGATTGACTTTCATATTAAATATTTTTTTTTTATTAATTAAAAATACATAGTTAAAAGAAAATTGTTAAATTATTAGAAATAAAATGAAAATCATATTATTTTTAATATTATTAAAAAAAGTGTTTTCGAGGTGTAGGAAACTGTGACGGAGTGTGTTGTTAAGCCACTCTGTGTTGTTAAAGTTACCTGTTCCAAACCTATGGGGACAAAAAATCCAACCATGTTAATCTCTCAACCAATAGGTCCGAACAAATTAACAAACAAAAAAATATTATTAAAAAAAATTAAGTATTTTTTATTTTTTTTTCTTTACCAATTAAAAATTAAAAATTAAAAAAAAAAAAAAAAATTATTAAAAATAAAAATAAATTCATATTATCATCATTATTATTATTGAAAAAAAAAATTAATTATAATGCTATAAAATATTTTAAAAAATGCAAAAATTTACAATTAAAAATATTAAATTATTAAAAAGAAAAATAAATTCATATTTTCATCATTATTATTTTTGAATTTTTTTTTAATTATAATGCTATAAAATATCTAAAAAAAATACAAATCTTCTAAGTAAGTTGAAAAATTAAATGGATTTTTTTCTCTAATTTAAAAAGATAAAAATTAAATTTAGAATTTTTACTTTAATTAAAAAAGTCCAAAGTAAGTTGAAAAATTAAATGGATTTTTTTCTCTAATTTAAAAAGATAAAAATTAAATTTAGAATTTTTACTTTAATTAAAAAAGTCCATTGCATTTGTTGAATTTTTTTAATTAAAATTATAGCTTAGAAGATTTATAATAACTTATAAAAAAACTTTAAGTAAAATTAAATACATATTCTAATAAAAAAAATGCAAGTATCATTATATATAATGCTAAGATAATGTTAAGATCAAAATAAATTTTCAGTAGTTCTATAGTGAAATTGGGCCTTGGTCAACTCTTAAAAAACCATGGAATGAAAGAGTGTGTTATCTTTGTGATACTAAGAAGCTTGAAAAACACTTTCTCTTAGATTGTCCAGCCTATACCTATATTAGATCTCATTTTCAAAATATTTGTCACACTACCAACCTTCCTAACCTCTTAACTGAACAAAATTCTAAACAATCTCAAGTAATCACTTACTCTCTTAAGGTCACATAGACCAATTTGGTCTTAGTGGACTTTCATCATGATCATCACCATCATTATCGTTTTTAGTTTAAATTTAAATTTATTACCTAATATGTAAAATATTCAATCCCAAATAATAAGGTAATTGACCATCATAATCATATACTTTTCAATTTAAATTTAAATCTATTACCTAATATGTAAAAGATTCAATTCCAAATAATCAGGTAGCTGGCAATCATCATTATACAGTTTACAGTTTAAATTTAAACTTGTTACCTAATATGTAAAAGATTCAATTCCAAATAATAATGTAGTTGGTCAATGTAATTTTACTTTAATTTATTATAAAAAAAAAAATTACAAATACTAAATTCTATACAAAAGATAAATATATATTTTTTAACAAATTTTCAATGGAAAACTTTGTTTGTGATTTGAATTCAAATATTATAAAAAAAAATTACAAATACTAAATTCTATACAAAAGATAAATATATTTCTTAAGAAATTTTCAACTGGAAAACTTTGTTCGAGATTTGAATTCAAATTTGAATAAAATTAAGTTTTAATAGAACATGCCAAGATTTAGGCTGTGAAAAGTTTATATATAGATATTCCCTAAATTCATGCTGTGCACGAGATGCTGTAGTGCAAATGTACAACAAGGGTTTCCGTAAAAATGTTCTTATGGGATGATAATAGTTGAGCGTATATTGAATAGTTTTGATTGGCAATTTTTTTCTAATATAATGTTCTAAAAATTAAATTAAAATTTAAAAGTAACATTAAATTTTAGAAATTTAAATTTAAATTTAAAAATAACATTAAAATTCAAATTCAAGAGTAGGATTGCATTTATGAGTTGTGCCCATTATTATCATTAAACAAGTACAGACCACGTTGGAGTTTGGTAACATCAAGGATGTGTTAGGGTTGATGTACATTTAAAAAAAAAGGGAATTCTGGGCGAAAAAAGAAATAGCTTGATATAATGCCATCCACTGGCTCACAAGCAATTCAACCGTCTATCTATATAGACCCAATAGACAGCGTATCTACCATAAAAAATTGCAGACTATTTATTTTCATTTATGAAACTGGTGGAAATAGTATCTGACTGTTTAATTTCATTTATGAAAATTACAGAATCTGTGCAATAAGAATCCCAAAAGCCATGTATAGGTTTCTGTTTTTACAGCTGGATTAAGTCCTTCACCTGTATACCGCAAACCTGTAGAAGATGCACATATATGGGTATCCGCTACAAACACTGTGTGGCAGTACTCATCTTTGTCAGCGGAATCAATTGCTATCATAGAATCTCTGGCAAGCTCTGCAATCCTTATACACGAACGTTTGTATTGATGAAAATAATAACCAGCGCTGTGGGGGGCGACCGGCCTGATGCAAATGGAGTGGAAATTTATT
>JZKD02S1001158.1:501758-515595 GCA_000966675.3 Picea glauca
AGTATAGGTTTTTGCATCACACATTAGTTATATCAATTCATACTCATACACATAGATTATAGTGAAATTTTGATGTCCCTCCTCTTGATATTCCCTCACTTGATTAAATTTTATGATTATATGCATTGAACATAGCTTTAGAGCCTCAATTAATTAGATTCAAGTCATTTAGAGTCCTCCATGGTCCTTTCCTTGGTCTCATGTCCTATTTGGTCGCAATTTCCCCAAAAAACCTCATTTTAATTGTCTCTAACCCATGTTGACAATCATGGCTCCCTTGCACTAAAGTGCTTCACTTGAGTTAGTGAGAAATTTAATTGTGTGACCATCACTCATCATCTTTTGCAATAACACTTTATTTATGAGTCAAACATGGTGATGGTTGATACTTTTTTAGCCTCTTTTGAGGTTCCCTTATAAAAAGTTGTCCTATCCTTTCCAAATGTGTATCTTGTATTAATACTAAATGTTCATTTTTCTAAAGGTATTTTTTTTTACTTAACCTATGTAGTTCAATGGATTTTTCCTTAAGAATCATAGTTTAACATATACAGGGAATATTATGTATGCTAAAATTATGGATCATGTTAGCATTCTTGCCTAATATATATATAAATATATGACTTTGACTAGACGAGTTATCCTACTTATTTGTTTGTCTAGATTTAACCAATGACATAAGTAAATACACAATTTTGAAGAGAAAACACAAGATGTAGTAATGAAAGTAGGTTACTAAGAAATCAACAGTAAAAAAACATTACAATGTATATAAAAATACATAATATATAGAATGATGGTAGCTTAATTTTGATAAGATATATGATGGCTATGCTCATTCTAAAATTTTCTTAACTAGAAATAAAAAAATATTTTATTACATTATGAAGAAAAACAACACTAGCGTTTATTACTACTCAAACTCTCACCACCTAAAAGTCCCAGCCTGCAAGGGAACTCTACTCTTCTAAACTAGGGTTTCTATCCTATAGAGAGTTTTCCTATATAGTCAAACTATGTAAAGTCTCCTAAAAACAAATTATTTATTTTTAATTGTAATGCATTTAAATTGTTATACATAGAATATCTCTTTAAATAAATAGTTATATAAATATATTTCTTATAGTGCTCTCAATCGTTCTCTTCTCTACATAGGTAAAGGATTTCTACCATCCTTAGTTTGATGTATTAAATAAATCTTGAAAGTGTTCTCATTTTACTTAGCACTACCATATTAATTTTCTCACAACTTCACATATGTATGAACATTATGACTTCATACCTTTGGAGGAGGTATATTTTGTTTACATATCATTTGAATCTTTACGATTTTTTGTATTCATATAAGCATACTCATTTAACACAACGTTTCTTATAGAAATCATCTCTTTAAACACCGTGTATCCATGTGGGATGAAGTTTACTTCCTATTCACTAGGTTATCTTGAGTTTAATTTTTAACCTACTATTACTAAACCCACTAATGTGGTGTTGGTGGGCTATCTCCACAACTCCATAGTAATATCCTCCTATTATGACATGGAACTTCGTTCGTTTTCCTTTTTCTACTCTTATATTTTTATTATTTAAACCTTTATAATGCTACCCAATTTTTAATAGGTACTAGAGTCTATGGTGAAGAGGTTGAGTGGAGTACCAAAGTGTCCAACTATCATATGTTATAGTCCAGCATTAACTATATTGAGAGAAGACTTAGTTTATCATGCCTTAACGAACACATAAAATGTTGTCCCTGTCATCCACGAAAGATTCCATACATAAAATGATGAACCCATAGATTAATGTGGTTCACTCAAACGTTGGGTTACGTCAACCAAGAAGAGGTACTGATTTTATTATTGTTCATAGCATGAAAATTACAGCAGCCTTTCCCACTCCACTCCACCTGCCCACTCCACTCATGTCCCCATTGCATCTATGGGCATACATGAATTTATAGCATTTCATACACAATTACATAAGAAATTGATTATTAAATACACTCCTATCCATATTCTAACTTGGTTTACTTCGTTGGAACCAATGCCAAATAATAGGATCCAAAATCCATTCTTGGAGGAATTCGTTGTTACAAAATTTCAACAATCTCCACCTTGACAAAAATTAGCCTCATACCTTGGTCCTTTCTTTTGTTCATCACCTTTTCTGCAAGACAAGAAAATTTAATCATCATTGTAGCTTCTCTAAAAGTACTGGTTTTGTGAACATGTCTGCGCAGTTTTCTTTTGTATGAAACTTTTGAAAGGAAACTTCACATTCATCAATGCCCTATCTTACAAAATGGTACTTAATAGGAATATGTTTAGCTTTACCGTGGAAGGTTGGATTCTTGGCCAGGTCAATAGAAATTTGACTATCACAAAGTAGCTTTACTTTGTTCTGCACCCTTCCAAACTCACCAAACAAACCTTTTAACCAAACCTCCTCTATGGAGGCATGTGAAGAAGCTATGTATTATGCTTCTATAGTGGATAAAGAAACAATGTTCTTTAGCTTTGACATCCAATTAATAGCTCCACCTACAAGAGTAAAGACATATCCTGAAGTTGACCTCATTTTTTCCAAATCACCTTCCAAATCATAATCAACATATCCACAGACTAAATCAAAACGACTGTTATAGGTGATACAACAATCACTTGTGATACTTAGATACTGAAGCACCCATTTCACTGATGCCCAGTGCTCTTCACCCGGATTTTCCATATATCTGTTGCCAACCCCAACTACATGTGAAATGTCTTGTACTAACCATCACATACATTAAACTTCCTACTGCATTACCATATGGTATTTGAGAAATATATTCCTTTTCTTCTTTTGTACTAGGACACAAACTTGAAGAAATCTTAAAGAGGGAAGCAAAAGGTACATAAACTAGTTTCAAACTGTTCATAACAAACCTCAAAAGTATTTTATCGACATACTTTTGTTGTGACAACCAAATATTACCACTCCTCCTGTCTATGAGTATCTCCATGCCCAAAATTTGCTTTGCTGCTCCTAGATCTTTCATATCAAACGTCCTAGCCATTTGAGCCTTGAACGTGTTGATATCAATTATGCTTTTGCTTGCTAAAAGAATATCGTCAACATACAATACTAAGATAATTAATATGCCATTATTCAATTTCTTAAAGTAAACACAGAGATCATACTCACTCCTATAATTATGGTTGATCATGAAAGAGTCAAATTTCTTGTACCATTGTCTTGGCGACTGTCTTAGACTATAAAATGATTTTTTGACCCTACAAAAAAATTTCTTGTTGCGATTCTGAATGAACCCTTCACGTTGTTCCATGTAAATATCCTCATCCAAATATCCATGTAAGAAAACCGTCTTAACATCTAGTTGCTCCAACTCCAAATTAAGTGACGCAACTAATGCTAACACAGTTCGAATTGAAACAATCTTAACAACTCATGAAATTCAATACCTTCTTTATGAGAATATACTTTCGCAACCCGCCTTGCTTTGTACCTCTCTACCTTATCATCAACACCCCTCTTTAGCTTGTAGACCCACTTGCAACCTACAATTTTCATGTCTCTTGGAAGTTCTACCAAGTCCCATGTAGCATTCTTTGTTAAAGCATTCATTTCATCCTTCAATTCTTCTTTCCATTTTTCACTATTAGAACCCTCCATAGCTTCCTGATATCACTAAGGTTCATCATCATTGGTACTTAAAGAATCTGATGAAACAAAATCACCATACCTTCTTGGAGGAACTCTGACCCGTGTAGACCTCCTTAGGGAATTTTGTGGCTCATCCACAATATGTTGATTGTCATCGTCATCCACATTTTCCTCTGCAAAAACCTCTTCATGAACATCTTCAAAATCTTGTGGATGTTCACTCTCATCTGTAATTGAACGGGTTTCAAACTGAATCTGTTGATACATAGGTACTTCTACATGTTTCATTTGAACATCTACATATGATTTGATTAGATATGATTCATCAAATATTACATCTATGTTAATGGTGATCTTGTGGGCAGTAGGATTCCACAACCTGTACCCATTAATACCATCACCATATCCAACAAAGATAATCCTTTTTTACTCTGTATCTAATTTAGAACGTTGATGTTTTGAAATTAGACCATAGGCTTCACAACCAAAAACTTTAAGATTAGAATAATTACATGGGTGACATATCCATACCTCTTCAATAATATTGCACTCTATTGTTGTTGATGGTGATCGATTCACGAGATAAAAAGTTGTAGATACTACTTCTGCCCACATTTCTTGCTGCAATTTGGTGTTACTAACATACTCCTTGCTCTCTCTAGAAGAGTCATGTTAATGAGTTCAACAACTTCATTTAGCTAAGGAGTATAGGCAGTGGTTTTATGCCTATCAATACCAAACTCTTTGCAATATTTCTCAAATTCCATTGACATAAATTCACCATCATTATCAGTTCTTAAAAATTTAATGGACCTACTAGTTCTCTTTTCCATTATATCTCTAAACTGCTTGAAAACAGTAAATACATCAACCTTTCTTTTCAACATATAGATCCACACCTTCCTAGAGAAATCATCTATAAAAGTATCAAAGTATGATGATTCTCCATATGAAACACTAGGGGATGGTCCCCAAACATCAGAATGGATATAATTAAGGATTCCCTCACTTGTGTGTCTTCCTATTTTACATCTCCTCCTATTCCTTTTTCCATAAATACAGTGCCTGCAAAAATCTAACTTTAAAGACTTTAGACTAGGAAGTAAGAGGCGATGAGATAGTACCTTCAATCATATTTTTCTCATATGCCCCAACCGTTGATGCCAAAGACAAACATAATCACTTTCATTCTCAGATACAATTGCCGCATGATATGACTCAATTCTTCCTTCTAACAGTAACATGTTTCCAACCTTCTTCTTTTTCATAACCAACATGATTCCTTTGAATACCTTCATAAATTCACCTTGAAAAATACTTTTATATCTTCTAGTATATAAGACTCCCAAAGAGATTGGGTTCTTCCTAAGCTCAAGTACATGTCTCACATCATTTAGTATCTTAACAAATTCATCAAACATCTTAATTTGAATGCTACCAATTCCCACAACTTTACCTGATATATCATTTCCCATGTAAACAATTCCATCATCTATAGACTGGTAAGCAATAAACCAATGTCGATGAAGAGATATGTGATTTGAAGCACCATAATGTAATAACCATTGTTGATCATAATGTGAAACAATACCAATTGTTAAAACTTCATCAACCATACCTGAACTTGTTGTTGAACTTGTTTCAATTGCGTTTTCTTCCTTCGTCTCTTTTGGATGGTCTTCTTTGGAGGCTTGTCCCTTCCAACAATCCTTCTTCATGTGTCCAAATTTGCCACAAAACTGACACTTAATATTTATCTTCTTTCCCTTCAACTTTGACCGATTTCTTTGAACATGTCCTCTTTCTTTAGGTCTTCATTTGAAAACCATCACCTCAGATGTAGAGGTTTCTACATTGGATTTATTCCTTGTTTCCTCAGACAGTAAAGCTCCAACAATAAAATCAAACTCAATACTTTATGTTGAACTGAAACTAATAGAGGTAACAAAGCGATTCCATGACTTGGGAAAATAAAACAATAATGTAATCACCTTGTCCTCAGATTCAAATTTCACTGCTGTGCTAGTCAACTAGACTAAAAGAGTATTAAAAGTATTTAAATGATCAACTATTTCCGTAGCTTCCTTCATGCGCAAACTATAAAATTGTATTTTCATGAAGATCCCGCTAATCAAGGATTTAGTCATATACAAACTTTCCATCTTCGTCCACAAACCGGTTGTTGTCTTCTCCATAACAATGTTGAACATAACATCATTGGCCAAACACATGCGTATGGCACTCAGTGAAAGCATCGATCTATTCCCACTCTTCATATGAAATGGTAGTGGCTTTCTTTGATTTTCCCAAAATCTCCTTCACCACACCTTGTTGCATGAGCAGATCGTGCATCTTGACCTTCCAAATCTCAAAACTATTCTTGCCATTGAACTTCTCAATTTCAAACTTGGCACTTCGTCCTCTATTGTCTCCACTCTTATTAATCTTCCCTGCACATCCATGGGCAGTGGGAATCATATAAGTCGATGCTCCCTTCCACAGGAGACACCGACAATGGTGGCTGAAACCCGAAAAATCACAAGTGTTCCCTTGAAATCGACGCTCCCTTCACTAGGGGAGCAGTCATTTGAAAACAATGCTCCCTATACCAAGAGATAGACACTTTTGTTAATAGAGAAGCGCAATGCTGAAGTAAAAACAACTCTCCCTTAAAGAAGGTAGCCCAACGCTGAAGTAAAAATAACTCTCCCTTAAAGAAGGTAGCCCAAGCTGAAGTAAAAAACTAAGCTCCCTTTAATCAAATTGACCATCACCTCTGAATTCGACGCTCACATAGATGATGACACTCCTTCTTATACACATTCATCTCTGATACCAATTGTTGTCCCTATCAGCCACCAAAATGAAAACAAATATGCAGCAGAAACATACATAAACAAAAAATTAGATGTTAGACATAAAATGATGAGCACAAGATTAAAGTGGTTCACCCAAACGTTGGGTTATGTCAACCAAGCAGAGGTATCGATTTTATTATTGTTCATAGCATGAAAATTACGGAAGCCTTGCAGGCTCTCAATCCTCTCCCCATTGCCTCTACTGGCTTACATAAATTTATAGCATTTCATACACAATTACATAAGAAATTGATTATTAAATGCACTCCTATCCATATTCTAACTTGGTCTATTTAGTTGCAACCAATACCAAATAACACGATCCAAAATCCATTCTTGGAGGAATTCGTTGTCACCAAATTCCAACATAAACTCATATTAATCTCGAGTTAATATTTATAGTGATAAATGAGATTAATACTCATGGGCGTGTTAGAGATAATGCTTTCATTAATGGTGAACAAAGTTTGGGGATTTGGTTTGAGATCTTGTAGGATATTGTTGAGATATTCGCTCAACCCACATCTCCATATTTGGAGTTAGTTGGATCTCACTTCAACTATATATACTTTGTATCTGAGTTTAAATGTGTAATATACAAATTATTATTTTATGTGTAATTGTTGTGCAATGGTCACTCTCCCAATTTTTATTTTGGTATCAGAGCATGGACTGGCTTAAATCCCTCACGGGGTGGCCACTAAGATGTGAAAGAGATGTGAGTGTTGATAAGTGTAGGAGAGTGGAGTAGAGTGTTAATTCCGTTGTGTGTAAGAGAAGCGTTGCATAAGAGAGAGCTACAACAATTGTTTTGTTTTGTTTTTGTTAAGAAATGCTACCTGAAGAAGTTTTGATTTATTCTCTAGTCACTAGTTGGAGCTATCCGGGGCGACCTACAGTTACGAGGTGCAGCCAGCGAGAGGGGAGCAAGTCACCGTGGCAGCAACTTGAGCCACCGATGTTGTCGTTCAAAGAAAACACGAATTGAGGAACCAACGCCTTGGTTCAATGGACGTATCTCATTGTATCGCATATCAATCTTCAGCATCAGAAGTTTGGAGAGCCATATATTCTCCTATTAAAAGCTGATCATTGCACCTATGAGAAAGAAGGAGAACATGAGTGATACAACACTTTCCATGAGAAACAACCAACCCTCTGTTCCGCTTATTGATAAAAGGCAAGGTATGTCCTCATCTCATGGCATATGTATCGACTGGCTGCAATCAAATTCTCTGCCTAAGAAGGAGACGCCATCACCTAATCCGCCACTGATTTGAGGAATATGCACGAATTTATTTGCGGCAATGTATTAAAAAAAGACGGGGAAATTATATTAATTAATGTGTATGTATTGTGATTGTTAAATTTTTATATGGCAGAACCAATCAATGAACATAATATCATAATCTGAATTTGTGATTCTTTATGTACTTAGGTGCTATAGGAACATTTCACTGATTTGGTTATGCATATTTTGTTATAAGGTGGTGGATCTTGTTGAACTTCGGGCTCTAAGATCAACAGGTACTGGTTATTTTGTGAGTTTGTGAGTGTATAAAAGGTCAATTGTATGATTTACTGCTGAAAATATCAAGTAATCAGATCATTGTCTTATATAACTTTTGAAATTCTCTCTTCGGGGGAATTCAACAGATGGTAGTGTATCCATAAGATAAGGACATTAAAGATGGTCAGAAATTTTTATACTTTAAATGTGTCAAATGGGAAGCTCAAATGTGTGGAGAAGAAAAGAGAGGAAGCATGAAGATTGATAGTGGGTGTAATCTTGATGAAGACCAGTCACAGAAAGACAAATGACAAATTTTGTAATTTTTATTTCAGTATTGTAAGTTTTTTTTTATGTAAGCATTAAAGAGGGATGCTAGAGATAATGCTTTCATTCATGTTGTACTATGTTTGGTGATTTAGTTTGAGATCTTGTAAGAGATTGTTGAGATATTCCTCAACCCACATCTCCATATTTGGAGTTAGTTGGATCTCACTTCAACTATATATACTTTGTATCTAAATTTAATTGAGTAATATACAAATTATTATTTTTGTGTGTAATTGTTGTGAAATGATCAGTCTCCCAATTTCTATTTGCACGTACTTGGTGACATTAATCTAATGTACCATTACTATAGTTATTAACTCCAGCGTCCTGAACACAACCGTCGTCCTCTCCTTGTTCAAAATACCATTCGTTTAGTTTACGCAGAGGCTCAATATCTCGAGTGCTCGTGTGGTAGGGTTTTCTCAAATGACTTTTGCACTCATCGAGATCTTCGAGCTAAGTTATTGAAATCAAGGTAATGATTACTTTACTATTTCGTTGCTACATAGTCTAGAAACTTCACACATTTTCTTTATCTCTATTTTCGGGAACAGATAAAACATTTTAATTGGTGTCTCTTCCTACAAGAAGATTCCGAATTTTGGACGAACATTTACCATACACACAAGTAATGATAGCCTACTAGGTTCCAATAGCGAACTTGCTAATAATTAAAGAGGTAACCGTTTACCATTACAGAGTTATCCCTCATTAAATATCTTAACTCATCCATTTCCAACTTTTAATGTTTCCTATGTGGCGTGTTGGCAGGTGAAAGTAATAGTTGTATGGGAAGTGCCCATACTATGGCACATTTCGTAAGAGGAGCAAAAACCAGGTGCACTAGATGGCCACTTAGATTTCCACTTGGTTGACCTACACATATTTAAACAAATATTTATCCTTGTTCATAGATAATGTTTCAATCCGTGGCCATATGTGAACTTCTTTTACAAAAGATTGTCACGACTATTCTGATTATGATGCTTCTTTGTGATGGTTCAAACCTTAAGTCTTTCTTTTACTCTTTTAAAAACTATTTCCATCTCTGCAATAGAGTTGGTATTCTAGATAGTTCTTTGGTTTGCTTTGATTTATGTAAGAGAAGTAGTGTTTTCCTTTTGATGTAATATGTACTATTCAAGGGTTGTTCATTTAGATTTTTATACAAAAGGTTTAAGGATAAAACAACAATGTAGAATATTGAATAAAAAATAATACTGACTTTCTAAATGCTTGCTTCATTTTATACTACTTCTATGTATATGTATTTTGGTATTTATTTTTTTATCAAATCATTATTTAAAAAAAATATAAAAAATATACAATGTAATGTATTTTGTTAGAAAAAAAATATTTAATATTATTTTCTTTTTTTTCTTTTCTACTTTTATGCAAACATGAATTTTTCCAACTATAAGAAACTACAACTCTATATTTCAATAATTTATAAATACCATTTGGTATATTATTATGACTTTTTTCATTAACTTTATAAGGATATAACTTGAGTGTAGATTTTGCATTATTCTTTACTAGAATGTAATAAATTAAAGAAGACATATATGAGATTTGTTTTTCATGTTACCCCTTGGTTCAAATCATTATTCCATAGGGATTGAAATTTGCATAACATTTTGGAGAAAATATCAGAGTTTGATTCTTTCTGAGAATCATCAAACTCAATTCCTCCCCACAAGTACTCAAGAGTGTCCTACGTCCTCTATCATTGTGTCTTTTCTTTTTCACCAAAGAAAAATAGTTTGCCTAGATCTTTTTTCAATTTAGCTTCAACCCTAACCCTAGGGAATCTTCTTGGACTAACTTTGTGCTAGCTTGTTCTCTCACATCCCACACTTTTGGGAGTCAGGTTCCACTTGTCGTCATGAACAAAATTTACTGAGGTGTTTTTTATCCCTTTTGAGTCACCCATGGAATGTCCTTTTCTAGTAAAACAAAATATTTTATAAATTTCATATTTATAAAAAATATTCATTATCATTAATGTTTATGATGATATAATTTTGAAGTCTTTCTCCAAAAAATTTCACAACTTATACCATAAAAAATTAAAATATTTAAATGTTTATAAATGGAGGGACATTACAAAATAGGTCTTATGATTATATTATGATGGGTGAGAGAAAGAGCTTAGTTTGACTTCGTTGACTTCTCATATGGAATGGATCTATAAATATGAGAGAAGATAATAAGAAATGATTGGATTGTGGAGCTTTCTTGCAATAATATTGGATGTGTCACATCAATGCATCGTTTATCAGCATTAATAACCAATTATAATGTAAAATGTTCAATCTAAAACATGCAATGGTATGTATTCATTCACAAATCATGTTCATGAGAATTATAATTCAATGGAACAATAGACTTTATGAGTGTAATAAATGAACCATTATTGAGTATTCAAAAGACACTTCAGGCATGAACTAGCATGAACACAACAGTTTGTAACAACTTTGTGGAATTTAAGGTTTTCATTTATTCAACAATGTAACTACCAACAATATGCCATGATCTAAATGCAATATTATTGTTGTAGTAGAACTCTAGTTAAGAAGCATTTTAAGAGACAACATAGTTTCAATGTCCAAATTTCAAACAATGATATTAATGATATTTTTGAGTTGCTATGAAAACTTTCTTTCAAAGCACATATATCAGAGACATTATTTTGAAAGTTCTAACCTTTTGTCAATTCAAAACAACACATACAACCTAAAACTCTAATCACAACTTTTGGGCAAAAAATTAGTCCTCAATATAGTCATCAATGTTAGCAATGATAGGTATCCTTGAAGGTCATTGGAATGTCTTAAACGTCAGTGTGTTAGGAACAAAATCATGGGATATGAATACATGAAATTTTTTCATAAAATATTAGGAAACAAACATATTTTTATCCAATGGATACCCTACAGTTTATGACAACCACTGAGACAATTCCAAAAAACAAACATGAGAGACAACATCGTATTGCTAGGAAAGGTTATTGGAGAATATTCTAATTGATTTGGCTGTAATTTATAAGATAGATAAATATTACATCAAATTCTTTGTATCAGAATATCCTACACTAACCATGCATATGAGTTTACCTATGCAATTCAGTCAACAAAACAAACCCTCAAATAATAGTTTCGGGAAAAGGAAACATTACATTTTTTTAACAAGGACATTTGCCCCCCTTTAAAATCTATTGATCTACAACTATAAGGGAAAAAAAGATGTATCAAATGTGGGTAAATGAAGGGTTGTTTCACTAGAATTTCATACATGATTATCCCTATAGAAATGGACTACAAAAAACTCATGGATAACTATCAATGAATAGGTAACAACCAACCCTTTCGAACGGTCATTGTTCCAGTTTGGGCATTGATTTTATATTTGGTATGCAATAGGATAAGAATATTTCCAAACATTATGTAAAGTATGAAACAAATGAGGTATCCTAGTCCCCTATCTACAAATATGTATTTAGTAATTTCAGAGAGGGGGAAACAAGCAACGCATAATTTGATAGATGAAGAAAATCATTTTAAGCATGTTAGTTATGGAATCAAAGAAATATAGATCAAGTATGAAAATACGCAATTTTTGATGTCTAGGGTTTGATCTCTAGGTAAGATAGACATGACACAATTAGATCCAAAACCCTTGTTTGAAATGCCAACAATAGAAATATTGAATGGAGGAATAGGCTATCACTAATTTAATTATTTATGTGTCAATAAAACTTAAGAAATATAGATCCAATTATATACCTCAGAAAACCATATATTATAGAAATAAAAATGAAAAAAGGGGGAAAAGAGGGAAAATTTGGATTTTTTAGGGATTTTGGTGGTTGAAGAAAATGAAAGACAAGTTCCTTTGGAGGGATACAAGGTTATTATTTCAAATCATGATGAAATATATGGTTTAATATGGGTTACTCTTGATGGAACCTATAGGATTTCCCCTAAAGTGCCACCTAGGGTTATAATGGGTTGAAATAATGTAATTGCGAAGTGAATTCTTATTATTATTGGAATAAATCCCCATTGTGGATTAATCATTTCATTATTATTATTATTGTTATTGGATTAATCCCCATTGTGGATTAATCAAGTCGGTAATTGTATAAGGACCAAATCCCCTTTTGCGGATTGGTCATCGGACAATTACAAAGGTCAGAATAAGAAGTCGGCCCCAACAGTTATCATGGAAGACCCAGAATTAATTAAAGGTGGGTTTACCCACTCAAAGTGAGAGGTTTTCCCTGCCAGTTGTGACCTTTGACACATGCGAGTCTTGTATAAATAAGAGGTTATTGCCTCACTTCAAACACACAACTCACTTGCTCATTCTTAAGAGGCAAGCTGGAACTTACCAGTTAGAGAGAGGGAGAAGAGTGGTGAATCTTTTGGAGAGGACTATCTGTATTGGTTTGAGTTATCTCTTGACATTATATTGGCAATTTATGATACGAAAGTTTTTGTTGGGTTTTCTTCCCCTAAAGGGTTTCCCAGGATAAATGTTGTGTCTCTTGTAAATGTGTATTTCTCAGTGATCTTGTTCTCATGTTGCTATTATCTATTGAAATGCAAAGAACTATAATAATGGAATAAACATTAACATGGTATCAGAGCCAACGTGAAGGAAGCACAATTTGCAAGAGGAAAAACGTGAGTGTTACCGTACCCAAAAATTAGGGTTTTGCAGAAGCGAATCTTTTCAACTCCCTAACCACCTAGAAAGTTGTTCCCTCCCCCAAGGATCATTTTGGCACTTAGAGCGCACATTTTCAGTGGCTAGATCTCCCAGAAATTGAAACCCTAGTTTTGAAAGGAACCCGAAAACTAGAAGTACCAGAAGTACTAAAGTACCAGAAGTACCAGAAGTACTAAAGTACGAGAAGTACCAGAAAACCAGAAGCACCAGTCCAGAAATCTGCAGATTAGATTTGAAGGGGTAAAAGTTGGATTTTTGAAATTCTAACTACACCAGCTAACTCACATCAACTCAAGGCATCTATCCCCTAGATCAGATTTTAAAAATTCGAAGTTTGAAAAATTAGGGTTGCCTCATAAAACCCTAAGTTGCAGTTGGAGTTGCAGTCTCAGAACTAGTTGTAGTCGTAGAACCAACTGCAATCACTCTTGAATTTTTTGGTAATGATTACCGCTTCTACCAGATGGAGCCACTACCTACAAATGTTATCTGAGGTATGTACTCACATATGGTTAATGGTTAAACCCTAAAGAGTATTTGTAGGAGAAGGGATCTTTTTCCATAGATCTAGAAGGATATCAAGATCCAACACATTCAAAGAATGATGCAACCGAGGTGTGATTATTTTAATATGCATCTATTTGTTATGAAATTATCTTGATCAGTGTTGCATGTTGAAGCTATGATCAAATCATTAGAAGGATTAAAATTTGATCATAGAGCTTATCCTCTAACCTAACCT
>JZKD02S1001158.1:516154-532224 GCA_000966675.3 Picea glauca
GAAAGCCTACTTGGGCAAGAGAGATTATTCAAGATGGAGAGAAGTATGGTGTTCCAGAAGGAACCACGAGACAGGTGAAAAGACCAAATCCATTCTCCAGTTACACGGCTTTGATATGTGATCTCCTAGATGAAGAACCTACCTACTCTGAAGAATCCATTCAGAGAAAAGAATGGGTAGATGCCATGACAAAGAAATACCAATCAAGTATCAGAATTAGTTCCGAGATCGAAGAATAAAGATGGGGTATCCTACACATGGATCTTCAAAATAAAACATGTTGATGATGGAAGTATTGAGAAATGAAAGCAAGATTTGTCGATCGTGGATTTTTTTCCTAGAAGGAAGGTATTGACTATGAAGAGACATTTGCTCCTGTGGCTAGATACACTTCGATCAGAACCATTATAGATCTTGCTGCCAAGATGAAATATACGCTGCATCAGATGGATGTGAAGACAACTTTCCTGAATGGTGTTATCGAAGAGGAAGTGTATATAGAGCAACCCCTAGGATTTGAGGTTGAAGACAAGAAGTCTCATGTCTGCTAATTGAAGAAATCCTTATAAGGATTGAAGCAAGCTCCCAGAGCTTGCTATGGCCATATAAACAGTTTCTTGATGAGCTTAGGCTTTACCAAGAGTAAAGAAGACTCAAATCTCTACTTCAAAATTATGGATAATAAACCAATAATATTACTATTGTATGTGGATGACTTATTCTTAACTGGAGAAGAAAATCTCATCACTGAATGCAAACAAAGACTTTTCGCAGAATTTGAAATGAAAGACCTTTGCCTAATGCATTACTTCTTAGGTCTTGAGGTATGGAAGAGTCCATAAAGGATATTCCTTAACCAAGGGAATTACACAGTCGAAATCTTAAAGAGATTCGACATGCTAGAATGCAAGTCCATGAATACTCCCATGGAAGCGAAGATGAAGTTGTTGGTCGATAGTTCGTCAGATTTGATAGATGCCACACTGTACAGACATATTATTGGATCATTGATGTACCTGACGAACACCAGACTAGACATCTATTTTGCAGTGAACACCTTGAGTCAGTTTCTGGTAGATCCCAGACATGTTCACCTAGTGGCTGCAAAACATGTGATGACATAGCTTAAAGGTACAATGGATTATGGTCTCAGCTATGATGGAGATCATGACTTCACATTGAGTGGATATACTGATGAAAATTGGGCAGGAAGGGTTGCTGATAGAAAAAGCACTTCTTGATGTTGTTTCAGTTTGGGATCAGCCATGATCTCGTGGCAGAGGAGGAAGCAATCTAGTATTGCTCTCAGCATAGTGGAAGCAGAGTACATTGCCACATGTTCTTCTAGTTGCAAAGCTATATGGATTTGAAAGTTGTTGATGGGCCTATTTGATTTGGAGATGAGAGAAACCGTGATTTATGTGACAATCAAAGCTACATTAAAATGATAGAAAATCATGTGTTCCATGACAGGTCGAAGCACATAGAGATCCTCTATCATTTCATCCGCAACATGGTACAAAGAGGAGCCTTGAAGCTCCAGTACATTAGCATGGATGAACAGGTTGTTGATGTGTTGACTAAGCCTTTGTCTCGTGTAAAGTTTGAACACTTTTGAGATAAGCTTCGTATAGTTCGAAAGGACCCTCCCTGAAAGGGGGAGTATATGTATTCCTTTCTTCTGACCTTGCTGTTAGACATAAATCAAGATGAGTCATGCTTCTGACCTTGATGTTAGCCGTAAAGCATGACGCTGTGTGATCCTTGCTTTGGACCTCGCTGTTAGACATAAATCAGGATGAGTCATGCTTCTGACCTCGTTGTTTGATGTAAAGCATGACACTATGTGATCCTTGCTTCTGACATCTCTATTAGATGTAAAGAAAGATGAGTCATGCTTCTGACCTTAATGTTATATGTAAATCATGACGTCGTGTGATCCTTACTTCTGACCTCGCTGTTAGACATAAAGCAAGATGATTCATGCTTCTGGCCTCGTTGTTAGACGTACAACATGACGTTGTGTGATCCTTGCTTCTGACCTCACTGTTGGACATAAAGTAAGATGAGTCATGCTTCTGACCTCGTTGTTAGATGTAAAGCATGACGTCGTGTGATCCTTGCTTCTGACCTCGCTGTTAGATGTAAATCATGACACCATGTGATCCTTGCTTCTGACCTCATTGTTAGACGTAAAGAAAGATGATTCATGCTTCTGACCTAGTTGTTAGACATGAAGCATGACATCGTTGATTCCTTGCTTACGACCTAGTTGTTAGACGTAAAGCATGACACCGCTAATTCCTTGCTTCTGACTTAGTTGTTAGACGTAAAGAAAGATGATTCCTCACTTATGACCTCATTGTTATATGTAAAGAGAGATTTTTATGTGTTCCTTGCTTCTAACCTTGTTGTTATACGTAAAGCAATATGAGTCATGCTTCTGACCTCATTGTTAGATGTAAAGCATGACAATGTGATTCCTCACTTCTCACCTAGTTGTTAGACGTAAAGAGAGATGATGATATTACTTTCTTTTGACTTAGTTGTTAGAGGTAAAGCAAGATGTGACTCACATTGAGATACAAACTTAACCGCTGTGACATTGAGCTAGTGTAATACTATGATGTTCCAGCCTAGTGTTGTGATGAGGTATCATTTTTAGTGATACATATTTGATGAATATGATCATAGCATTATTTCGATAATGATGATGTTGCCGATGAAGAAAACTTCCAATGACTTGTAAATGTGCTAGCCAATGTTTCAAGATGATATTGACGATACTGTCCTCCAGATGCCACTGATGATGCAAAACTCTCTCGTCTGATGTTGATGAAGAATACACTTCTTGTTAAGGGGGAGTGTTGTAATAATGTAACTGCGAAGAGCATTCTTATTATTATTGGATTAAATCCCCATTGCATATTAATCATGTCATTATTATTATTATTGTTATTGGATTAATCCCCATTGTGGATTAATCATGTCGGTAATTGTATAAGGACAAAATCCCCTTTTGTGTATTGGTCATCGGAAAATTACAAAGGGAAGAATAAGAAGTCGGCCCCAACAGTTATCATGGAAGACCCATAATTAATTAAAGGTGGGTTTACTTACCCTCAGTGAGAGGTTGGACCTGCGAGTTGTGACCTTTCACACGTGTCAGTCTTGTATAAATAAGAGGCTAGCGCCTCACTTCAAACACACAACTCACTTGCTCATTCTTAAGAGGCAAGCTGCAACTTACCAGTTGGAGAGAGGGAGAAGAGTGGCGCATTTTTTGGAGAGGACTATCTGTATTGGTTTGAGTTATCTCTTGACATTGTATTGGCAATTTATGATCATGAAGTTTTTGTTGGGTTTTCTTCCCCTAGAGGGTTTCCTAGGATAAATTTTGTGTCTCTTGTGAATGTGTATTTCTCAGTGATCTTGTTCTTATGTTGCTATTATCTAATGAAATGAAAAGAACTATAACAATGGCATTAACATTCACATAATGTTCCCTTCAAAGTAGAATGGGAGGATGAGTGTATGAAGAACCCTTTCTTGATTCTAGTAAGGTGAAATCAAAGTTTGGAAAGAAAAGGGATAGATCCACGAGACATCCTACCTTAATGCATGAAAAAAAAATTCAATGATCAAAGGTTGAAGGTTAGAGAACTTACCTTGAGAACCCTTCCAAGTGGATCATTTCACCCTTCTTTGTCCTTGTAGTAGCCCTTTTCTTCCAACAAAAATCAATAGTTCTTATCTAAATGTTTAACAATGACTAACCATTAACCAGGAATAGAAATATATACTCAAATAACTCTTAAGCAAAGTTTCTCATTAATCTCCAACAATTTGGAATGGAGGAGGAGTCTTCCTTTCATAGGCGAACCTCCTCCTCAAATATAATACAAAAGCATGTTCTAGATCAAAACCATGATCTCCAAAACCATTATCCCTATAAAACCATCGAAAAATACAAAAAATAATAATATCCATCCCATAGTATCATCAAAAGGTAAAATGACCATCTAGAAGAGGTAAAAATACAATGTAGAAGCCACACATGTGGAATAGAAGCTAAGAGAGGTATGCACCTAAAATATTGTGCCAAAATCCAATAAACGTGTCCAAAACTAAGTTAATGATGGTCCAATAGCTCCAATTTCCTCTAACCAAGCTCCTCGATCTAGGGAATAGTATAAAGAGGAAAAAAAAACTTAAAAGGGATGGCGTCACCTTAACATGTGTGATCTATCCAATAATAAAATCCATATCAAGAGGAATCTATGGTCTCATTAAGAAAAAATCAAGTGAGGGTTCCATGTCATCATAAGGTCCAAGTCACCATGTCAATTCACCTTTACAATGTGTTATCACCCTCTGCAATGCATTAAATACCCCCCACTTATGGTCCAAGTGGAATAAATAATACATTAGCATGCATGCAATGTCCAATTGAGCAAGGATGATGCATATAAATGGTTCATGTGGAATGTGTGATGGAATGACATTGTTTGCAGGGCATGATGCACTACCACGAATCACATTGAAGTGACACATGTCTTAATGAAATACATGAATCCCAAGGAAAATGTCACTAATATCAATGCTTGTAGATATGGAAATATATGATTACATATATCCCAATTAATCATCACAGATATCAAGCAATGGTACACATGTCCCAATGCACAATACCTACTTGAAGTGATCGGTCTATCCTCTTAACAAACCATTAATTAATAACACCTAGTGACATATCTTAGAACAACATAAAAAAGCGGGTTAGTTTCGATACTTTCCTAATTTACCAAGGGAACATTATTAACCTTTATACATATATCAAGTCCCATTCCAACCCATATTTCCTAAGTATTTAGGTGAAATATAGGAAATAATGAGAAATAATGGCAAAAGGGAAGAGGAAATGAGTTCATGTGATGACCCTCAAAGTCTTAGATGTGTACATGAATTATTATTCATTTATTCATTCATATAGATTTATTTAAATAATATTTTTACACATAATAACCTTCTAGAGAGAGCTTAACATTGAGATACCATCCTTGTCATTGTTTCTTAACACCCATTTAAGACTTTTTCTTTAAATGTTTAGTTGATAGAACATGTCCTTTTTATTTATATATTCATAAACAAACCAAGGACTAGGGGAATTGGCCTCATAGTGAGGGGGCATCGCTCACGTTTATATTTGTATTTTGAATTTATCTCTTCACCTCTTTTCATTATTGGATTTCTTTATTCAAGCTTCATCAATTTGACCTTTCATTTTGACCTTTGAGAAATCATACATCATCATGATGCAATTTTTATATGGATGGAATGAAAACACTAGGGGAGGTGGAAAATTATTAGCATGATTGGGATCTGGACAACATTATCTAGCCTAGAACCCCGTGTTATAGCTTAACTTGAGAAATTACACACTTATAATATAAAACATTCTCCCCAAGGTATTGTGAGGAATGTAATAAAACCATGTAATGTTATGAAGTGTCAATAGACATCGTTAGGTGTTTACCACTTTACGATGAGACAAGAAGTTATATCATCACATCCAAATGAATATTGATACATGGAATGTCAAATTAAGCATACAAGAATGATACCATATCATACAATAATGCATCTATCATTTGATGAGTCGGGATGGATATGCGTTGTACCAATTGAGCTTGCATGACCATACATCTGGCAGAGATCAAGAGAAACTAGGTCTATATCTCAAAAATATGAGCATTCACCTCACGCAAGTAAAAATATGACACCCATTGCGAGAGTATCCAAAAACTTTCACCCTAGAGGGGGTAACAAAGTGCAAAAACCCTAAAGAAAAAAACAAATATATAGGATCTAAAGTGGGGTAAGTTGGAACATTTCCTTCTCAAGACCACATATATAACAAAAAATTCTGGAATAGGTTGTTACTCAAGGTAAAATATTTATTTTATTTTAATGTTATTTTCGAGCTATTTAGAGACTTTATCAAGTTACGATCCAATGTAAAATCATCCCCAAACTGTGAAAATCCAAAAATTACTAATGTTTATTGTACAAATTTCAATTAATATTAAAATTACATAAGTAAACAAGATACAAAAGTAATAAATTTTGTCCCTTTAAATAGATTATAAGAAAGTAAATATTAGGGATAAAACAATGGATAAAACTAGGGCTTAAGCAACGAGTTGATTCTGAAAATTAAAACACATGTAACAACCATGAAAGACAAGACTTCTATCCCTAATTCTTCAGTAATAAAAATTAACAAGGCTATTTATGGAAAAAATTATTTTTAGGTCAATAACATGCACAAATACTAAGACATTTAGGGTTTTCTGTGGCTAGAAATGTATGTAAGTTGTTATAAAACCATAGATGTACCATAAAATATGAAATAAAATAAAATTTTGAATTTTATATGAATTGAATGAGATAATAAAAGTGCCTACTATTGTTTTTCACATATGGAGTCAACTAATAACTCCCTTGAGAAGGTGCAAGTGGAACTAGGGTGATAGCTAGGGTTGTCCACTGCAAACCCTAACAAATCCACCTAGTGCATTACAAGTTCCAATATAGGTCAAGGGAAGATACCTCACTAGTAATCTTCCAAGAGTTATGAAGAATGGATTTGTTCAAGAAATACACAAAGAGAGTGCACCACCATCACTTGATAAGTACAACTACACTTAAAATAATTCACAAACGACATCTATAAGATCAATTAAGAACACATACCCAAGAATTGTTTCATATTCAAAGCCCTAGATAAGAGTATCCATGAAATTTGTAAATCAATCCATAATACAACATCCTCAAGAAGTCACTCTAATCATCCATTCATATAAAATATAGAAAATAAGTAGACAAGTAATGTTCTCCACAAGTTATATCAATGATTAACAAATGATAAGTGTTTCTCTATTTATATGAGATATCAAACACCCTTATAATTATTATAATAATAATATATTAGGATAGATTTTATCCTAAGAAAATATAAAAACAAAATCCCTTGAGATAAGGTAAAAATACATAAAATATCCATGATGCATGAATGAATGGGTCAAAAAAACATCAAAGATGCTCCCAGAATGAAGAAAATCCTACTCAAATGTCTAGTCATCCTCCTCATATGAATTCAAATATCCCATGTGTGGCATGTATGGGCTCCCAAAAGTGGACAAACCACTAAAAAAACATGTGAAGGGGTGTGAAATGTCCTTAAAATTGAAGCATTCCCTCCAAAGGGTGAAACATTTCATCAAGGAGGTGCAATGTTCTCTCCCAAATAGTGCAACAACATCAAAATATAGCTCAAAATCCTCCAAAAGAAGTTGGATTGTCTCAATTATAAGTGGAACACTATCCATGTCACCGTCCAAAGGGAAAAGGCTTAATCCAAATTACATACATGATAAAATTTTCATGTACACCATCCAAACTAGGTGCAAGTGAACCAAAGTAGTAATCAATATCATGCACATAAATCCAATGCAACATAGAAAGTGACTCATATCAAATTTAAATTCCATTAGGTAAATTCCATTAATAATAATATTCAAACTTCACAATAACTCATATAATTCATACAATTTTCCAATTTTAGGTATGGGAGGGTCATCACTAGCCCCTATTAGATGTGTCAGTAATTGAAAAGATAATTATTTCCCAAGAAACATTTCAAGGAGAATGTGTAGTGATAGATGTTATGGTTTGGGGGGTAACATCATGAGTTGTAGTGCATAGTCATGTGCAGTTATGTAAGATATTTATCCACGTGAGTTACTTTGAAATGCGAGACCACTTATACATTGAGATACCCTTTCCTCAACACTATGTCTTTCCACCACTTATTTTCCTTTTTCTTTGTTCATTCAACCTCTTTTAGATTTTTAATTTTATTTTTTGGTTTACTTAGACTTTTTCATATATACGTTCATTGCATAGGACTTGATATGGTGGTGTTATAGAAATGAGGGATTTCTCATGATTTGTTTCTTTTGGTTTCTTGACATTTATTTTGTTTTCATTTTTCTTTGCATATTTATTTTTTCTTTATTAAGTTGCATCGGCCTCAAGACTTCAATCAACTTCTTCTCATGGGATTGTGAAGCATGAACTGCTATGTGTGGCATATAAAAACCAACTCAAGAGAGGGACAATGGAAATCGATAAGGATGAAAAATAAGTATGGGTTAGGATATGGACTTGCTACACCTATCAAAGCCCCCTAGTAGTACAAATCTACCGAATATTCACAATACTTTCCTAGAAGATGATGATGAACACTAAGGTGAAACAACGAAAAAGAGGCAAATTTAGAGCATCATGATCCATTATCCGACTCAACCAATGATCACTATTTTCATGAAAACTATATAAGACATTAACACTTAATATGAAGCACTATAATAATGTAGTTCATGCATGTCAAGCACCATAATCATCAAATGTGAGTGCGTTGAGAATAATTTGGGAATCATCTCTGGTCATGTTTCAGTGGAATAATTGTCTCTAATATGGATCATAGGATAAAAATCTCCTCTAGTTACCCCTAGATGTGAAGGGGTAACAAGTTTTTTGTTTGAACTACAAGTAATAGATTTTGCATTGAGCTATTAAAATCAAATTTCTAAATACAATTCTAAACTAAAAATGAATGTAACTTCTTAAAAATAATCTCCTATCTAGGATTTTCGAAATGAAGAGTGAATATGAAATCAATAGTTAATTCAATCATTAAAATGGAAAAACTTTGCTATGTATTTCATAACAATAGATGAATAACCAACAATGAAATAGGATTAGTCTATATTAGAAATACATATTATAATTTCACATTCATTGGTTAGATTCAACTATTCAAAAACAACATTGAGAATAAATTGTAGGTGCATGATAAAAATATATGATAAAAGAAAACATTCTTTCATCTATTGAAGCATCAAATAGTGGAGTAGTCCCATACAATGACAACACCATAACAAGTATTCATAAATTTCCCAACTTTGGTTTCTCAATTAACTTGAAAAATAGTTTACAATGTTAAGAAAAAAGCTCGTTCATTCTTGCATTTATCTTATTTATACAAAAGGGTAGGAGAGACAAATACTTCATCTCCCTTGATCATTAGTATTATCCACTTGGCTATTGGATTCTTGTTCTTTTTCCTTTTTATATTTTTCAATATACAGACAAAAAGATTCAATTTTTTTCTCAATGATATTACTTTGAGGAAAATGATGTTGTTTGAAAGGATATGTATAATAATTTATACTTTGGTTCATCATTTCCTCAAAACTTTCTAGCTTGGGAAAAAAGGTCTTAATTAATGTGATATCCCAAGTAGGGTCTTCAATGTAGCTCTTCATAGATGCCTAGTTGATGTTGGAATGTGAAGAAATGTTTTAGATATTATCAACTTTAATCTTCAAGATCCTTCAATATGTCCTCCTAAGGGAAAAAAATATATTTTGGACCAAAGGAGGGGAGGTGTTAGTTTTCTGGCATTTTCTTGGTGGCCTACCACATTGTGGCACAAATTGCCATCTTATGCTAGACTGTTTTTAAATTGTTCCAAGTTACATCAATCAAAGAGATAAGACCATATATTTAATATCTAGGAGATATTTCTCATCAAATGAGGATATTTTTAAAGGAATTTCCGCAAGATATTGTTTCCATCTTTTAAAATTTAAATTATCCTTTCTCATAAAAATTATATTTACCTTGAATGTGTTTCTAGACATTCTAAAAATCCTAAGTCTACACCTATAAGTGTTGAGTTCTCTGATAACATTCTCTTTGTACACCATTTAATTCATTAGGAATCTCAAAGGAATAATTAATGAATTTTGAACCATTGTATTGTATTGAATTCTAATAGTTTATAAGCGGTAAATTTCATTAATGATTTTTGAACCATTGTTTTAGATTTAATTTTAATAATCTACAAGTGGTAAATTGAATTTTAACTTTCCAATAATGAAATTTTTTCTTCATAATATTTCATTTTTCTATCTACATCCATCACTTTGTAAATAGTAGCCTATGTGGATGCATGTCCTATAAAAGTAACCAATGTAAGTCCATAATTACTAGTCTCTTATTGACAAGGAAAAATTTCATTTCCAAACTAAGGGGCATTTCCAAAAGCTAAGGCTCAATTAATATTTTCTTTGTTTGGGGTAGAAAACTCCTTGAATATGTTGGCCTACTTTCCAATCAATGGATTTAACTTTGTATTATTTAAAATCTAAAGCCTAAATGAAATTATAAGTCTACAACAAAATGCCTTTCTAAAACTAATATTCTAGATAGGATTTAAGAACAAAGAGTGTATATGAAATTAACAGTTGTTTCAACCATTAAAACAAAAAAATAAGTTTACTTAATATTAATGAAAAAAAAACTAAAATAACTAGGCATTAAAATTGGGTTAGCCTAAATTATAATAACTAGTCACAACTTCATATTCACAAGTTAACAACTTATTGAAAAAAAAACAAAAGGAAATAATCAAAATTGCTTGAGAACAGTGTACAACAAGAAATAATCACAATAACTTGAGACCGATCTATATTGAAAGAAAACATTGTTACTTCCATACTAGCATAGGAAAGTAAATAAATAGTCTCAGACAAGAGCATACACTAGAGTATGTCTCCAACAATACCCATCTTGTCTTCTAGATTAATATTGAAAGTAGTTTACGATCTCAAAAATATCATTTTTTTCATAGTTTCTATATTTATTTATACAATAAAAAGAGGATGGAAAAACACTTCAATTCCCCTAATTGTTGATCTTCCCTACTTGGATGAAAGATGGTTTCTCCTTTTCTTTTCTATAATTTTCCAAAAATATTCTCAAGCTTCAAAAGTTTGATTAAGGGAATCACTTTGAGTGAAGCAATGTTGCTTAAAAGGTTCCAAATAGAATGCACTACTTTGACTCATCTTCTTTTCAAAAAAATTAAAATGCACTACTTTGACTCATCCTCTTTTTAAAAAGAATAATCTTGGAAAATATCATATCAATTAATGTGATTTTCTTTTACATATCTCTTAATAACTATCTCATCAATATTTGGAAGAGTTTTAATAATGTGCTTATTTTTACTAATGCAATCTTCCAATACCTTGGATACTTAAGCTTGTGGAAATACATTTTCCTTTTCCCAAAAGAGGGAATATGGAAAGTGTTAGCCACGTTTTCTGTAATTTTCTACAATGTGGAGCATTCTATTGTTTCATGTTGAATCCATTGAGATCATTTTGGATTGAATGTCTTTGGTTCTTATTTTCTTGATTTTTCTTCTTCAATTTCAACTTGTGCTTTTACTTTTGTTTATTCCCCACTCTATCACTCTTACATCTTGTTTGGAATTTTTCTATATTTATTGCCTCTTTCTATTCTTTGCTTATCCTTTATCTCTTTTCTCAACTTATTTCTTCTTGATATCTTCATTATCATCCTTGGATTTATTTTTAGCTTGAGCTTTGGATTTAGCTTCTACTTCTTTTTAATGTCACCACCTTTTTTATCTAAAGCTTTGTCCGTTGCTTCTTATTTTTTTAGCCTCAACATCTGATTGGTATTTTTCAAGTGATGCTAGTATCCTTTATCCCATTATTTCATTTTCTATCGTAGATCTAGTCTCTTAGCAACAATTTTTTCAGTTTATTCCTTTCTATTATCCTTTATGTTCTTTTGCCTTCTTTGGTATCTTTTTTTTCATGTCGATAGGGGAATAAATTGTTATTTTAGTTACGTGTCTTCCAACAAAATACAAACGATAATTCATATGGTAACTTTCTAATGAAAAATGGCATTTGTTTATTTTTTCTCCTTCCATTCTAACCTAGGTAGAATCAATTATCACATACAACAATGGTTAGGATGAGAAAGGTTTCTTTTGGTTCTTTCTAATATGGGCATTGAAACCGTGCAAAATAGTTTGTTAACCCTTCTCTTGAATAATTAGCATATTAGTAACATATGTTGGAAGCCTTATGAGGTGCATAAGTTTCCCCGTAAATTCTTATGTAAGTGGACCACTAGTCAATGTACCAATCTCCAATATTCTTGAGAACTTCAATATATTTTAGATATATTCTTGGTTAGTGTTGACAAAAAATAATTCATACAAAGGCATAAGAAAATAATAAAAAATGAGAGAAATTTCATATTCGTACTCATGATTCCACAAATCTTTGAAATAAAAATGAAAAGGGGGTTTATTTAGTGACCATGACCACCCTAATCTTGTAAATGAATTAGAGGTACAAACTACATCCAAGAGGTAGGATGACATGTAAAATTGTAGAATGTATATATTTACACCAATCTAAGCTCTCCTTATGGATTCTTACAAAGAGTTAGACAAAATAACTACCCATTGAAAACCTTTCCACACTCAATTATTTAATGAATGATTGGCATCCAAACCCATTTCATATGAGTAGAATATTTTCCACCATATAATGTACTTATTAATTGTGTATCCCACACATAAGATAAACTCAAATGGAAAGTAGGGAAGGGTTTATTATATTTGGCTTTGAAATTCCTCCATTATTCATACCATCTAGCAACAATATCATAAAAATAATTAGTGTTGGTGAAATATATTACCCATTCATTAGTAAAATATGCTTCAACATTGATCCAGGAGCATCACAAGCAAGCGCAAATCGAAGGACAATTGGATACAAACCAGTGCACATTTTGAAGATATTTTGAATTTCAAAAGGATGACACATTAATGAAATATCCAGAGAGACATAAGTGCTCTTAAATATTTTGGGGATTGTAACACAAATCTTGAGCGTTTTCTCTCATGTGTTGGTTGTAGGAATTACATAGCTTTAATTTGATTACATAGCTTGAGATTGTAGGAGGTAAAAATCGAGAAATCTCCCTCATATGTATTGTATTATCATTATTCTCATTGTAAGAATAGAATCTAAGAGAGAATAAGAGAATAGAGAAGAACAGAGTTGTAGAAGTTGTATGAGAAGATAGTTGTTTCTATAGAGACCATGTATAGAAGCACTTGAATTAATATAAGAAGGATTTGATACAATTTCATGGTGTTGTTATGGTTATTGTTTGCATCTATTGAATGGTATGTCTACAGTTTACTTATATGCTCTGTTATTCATTTGTTTCAATTCTTTTATGTGTATGACTTCATGTTGAATGTATGAAGTCTGTGAGTAGGGGGGTATGAGTTTCAATTGTTTCTCTTCCTGATAATTATTTCAAGGAGTGAAATGAAGGTTTGAAAGGAGTGAATTGAGGAGGTTATGAGTTTTACCTCAGAGAAGCTCACGAGAGATATATTTATTCTCATACTAGTAGAGGTGAAAGGATAACATAGATCCGTGCAAAGTGTGTGCAGGCAGGTTGAAGTCTTAGAATTTTCCAACCAGGTGAGTGGTTGAATAACTTTTGTCGCAAGGAGTGAATAGAGTTAGAATATATTAGATAATCATAGATTATCGTGGAGCCACGAAGTGCGTGCAAGAATCTCTTGGAATCCTTGAGTTTGTAGCCAACATCAAGCTCAGAAGGGGTAGATTCTTGGAAAGTTCAAGGGAAGGATGAGGGTTGAAGTCGCCTGACAAAATCCAAGATCAGGAGGAAGAATGCCAAGTTATTTGGCCAGGGGTCTTTGACAACTTGAACGGAGGTGATACAAGGTTTCATCCTCATGGTATAAGACATTACTTTCAAGAGAGGTGAAATTTTCTTTGGTTTCCATCTGGAGAGGGTATACCTACATATATTTCCATATGTTCCATGGGAGCTTCCTGGTTTTCTAGGAGATATGCATCATCCATGTGTCATCTAATCAAAGAATTGAACCCGAAATTTATTCGAAGTGTCATATAGTCACCCCATATGAAGGAGAATAGGTCGTTGCACGTGTTCCGCATCATGAGTTGACAAAGAAATTGGACTCTCACTCATTGTCTCCAACATATAGATTCGAAGGTTCATTAGCTCTAGTTGAAATTTAAGGTCATCCACCTCATTGTGAAGCTCAAATATCAATTATTGAAGGATTCCCAAATCATCATCAATTCGTTTTGTGTTCACATCAGACAAGGAGCAAGGAGAGATGTAAGAGAGTTCCCCTGAATCGTGGCTTGAGGTCCTAAATGAGGGGCATGTGGAGCATTCGATGGAGAGGATGAACCCAGGAAGGTGTATGGATAAAACCATAGAGAATTTCCATGACTGTTGAACCATTCAACCTTACATCCCCACCCGGTGAAGGTATGCCCACTTTTAGGCCAACGAGTGGAGGTAGGAGCCTGTGGAGAATGCTCAAACTTGTTCTACTTGCTTCCATATCTAGTGATTTTGGTACCAATGAGAATACACCCAAAAGGAATATGGTCACCCCTTCATGCTTGCAGCCTCCCCTCTCACATAAATGGTGAAATATGGACAAATTGTTTCCACCCAAACTGAAACCAATTGATATATATTCCAATTCCGGAAACGAAAGAAGCAATGTTGAACGGGAGGGTGAGATGCATATTTAATGGAGTCCAGATACCGTTCCACAATCATATCTCTTGTGCATGATGTATGGAGGGTCGTTAATGTCACCATGAGATCATAGTACCAAGAGTTAAGAGTAATTGTATCAACATTTCTATATCGTCACCCTTGACGAAGGTTGGACTGTTGAACGTAACCAAAAACATTAAAATCTCAATCTAGATGCAGAGATATTCCCTATGCTTCCACAACTGACTCGCGTTGTAATGCCCCATATTTTGACCTTAGGTAGTTAGAGCATTGTTGTTTACTAATCTTGATAATTCAAAGTTTAGTATTTGTTTGGAATCACTTAGACTTTGTTAGACATTGAGATGTGTACCTCTAGGCCTATTTGTATGTTACATGATATATGCTCATGAAAAAATAGTTATTTGATTTGTTAAACATGAAAATTAAAATGGTCAAGTTCAGTACATGTATACCAATTCACGTTATATTGTGAATGTATAATAGATGCAATGCATGATGTAAATAGGAAAAAATTTTCTTAATTGGACGTCAATGAAAAAAATGGATTCTTATATAAATTTGTGATGTATCTACATCAATATGTGTTATTGGTGAACTAACCTACAAGATGATGAGCTATGTGATAGCCAAATGACTATAGTATTGAGGTAACTGGGATGTCGTAGACATCAAGAAGATATTGTGTTCTATAAAGTTGTACTTATTATTTGATTTATGATTCGAAATATTACTATGATCTATGGTAAGTGTGGTTTTGATAGGATACATGACTTACCTAGAGTGGATGTTTGATGACGTGACTCCAAGAATAGTAGTTTCACAGTATGGCTCGATATAGAGTGTTGACCCTAGTTCTATGAGGAGGGGTGGAGGTACTTCCCACCATTTATCCTCTGAAACCTAGAGTCGTGGGAGGGATATGTGAAGTCACACTCCCCTAGACGTGTGATGACGATTTCTATTTGCCTGTTGGGGAAGCTTGGTCAAGATGTATGACACTTCCACTTATGGGTTCTATCTGGAGTTAGGTCAATATAGTTGACGCTCCATCTTAGTCCAACAGAGGAAAGGATAAGATGGAAGATGGAAGTAGGTTAGGAAGGAAGGATGCTTCGATGTTAGTTGAGAATACTGATTGGGGATTAAATATGCCACTATTGTTTACTCACTTGTTTCCTACCATGTTTAAAACCCTCTTTGATTTCCTAATGTTATTTTAAGTGTGACAATAAGTTATTGATGAATTAGTATAATTTAGTTCATTAAGATTATTAAACGATGCATTACTTGATCTGTTGTCCTACATGTGTTAGTGATCATATAGGAACTATGCACTAGAAGCAATGATTGTTTATCATTAGTACATGCATGAGATATGTGTTTTCTAGCTACGCACACATACCCTACCCATGTACACTAGTATAAGTAATTAATGTATTAATTATTAAAGTAAGTTATTAAGTATTTAATTGAATGTTTATTGAATATGTAAATTATAT
>JZKD02S1001158.1:537169-547271 GCA_000966675.3 Picea glauca
AGCATGAGAATAAAGACTTTTTATTTTATTTATTGTTGTTTAATGCAAGTCATTTATATTTAGTTTTATTTTAATATTTTCCCAAAATATCTAGATAAGGGAGGTTGATGGATAACGATGAGGTGGTTGAGGAGACTTGGGGAAGTGTGTATGGAAACTTGATAAATAGGGGAGAGGTTTGATCATGATGGGAGGTGGTGAAATTCTTGGAAGATATGATTCTTGGGATAGTTTTCTTTGAGCATTTGTGCTTTGCTGTTCTTGGAGTCACGGGCACAGAGGGCCAAGAAACTGAAAGGTTTCTTGGAGCTAGGAAGCCGGCTAGGCTCCTAGTTGGCAGGGAGGATTTCGTTGTTTCACTCTGGGCAAGCGGGAAAAGAATACTTGGAAGCGCCCAGGACTACATTACAACTGATGAGCTTATACAAACTAAGGAGGAGGTATTTTTCAGTGATATTTTGTTATTGATATTTTGAGTATACTTATGTTTAAGTTCTTACATCTTAAAGTTAGCCTACTACTTATTTCATCATGTTATTAGATTTAGATTTATCATTTAGAAGATGTAGAAGAAATGTGTAAATAAAAACCAATGAAATAATGCTAAAACAAGTTGTTAATGTGTAAATTTTTAAATAAATAGTTAATTGCTTAGCATCGTGTGGATGGGTGCTACACGCGTCCTGTGTTGCCAAGTGCCACAGTTTCCCATCACTAGATAAACTGCCAATTGCATTGGATATAACCCCATCCTAGGGGAGTATTAAAAATATAGATGAAGTTGGTTGGAAGTTTTAATATTGATTGACTTGTTTATATAAAATTATTATTTCTTAATAATTAAAAATTAAAAATTAAAAATTAAATATATTATTAAATTATTAAAAATAAAATGAAAACTGTATTATTTTTAATATTATTAAATAAAGAAGTCACCGAGGCGTAGGACATTCGGTGACAGAGTGTGTTGTTAAGCCACTCCGAGTTGAAAAGTCACCAGTTTGAAATCTGTGGGGCGAAAAAATCCAACCATGTTAAGGGTTGGTGTGGCTCAGGCCGGGTGCGATCCTCGGGTGACTTCGACAATAAAAATATTATTAAAGAAAAAATTAAATACAAGGCTATCAAATATTTCAAAAAATATAAATCTTAAAATTATTTTAAAAAAATGTTAAATGTACTTTTTGTTTTTTTTATTCTACCAATTACAAATCTAAAATTAAAAAGAAACATTAAATTATTAAAAACAAAAGTAAATTAATATTATCCTTATTATTATTTAAAGGAAGTCAAATTAATTATAAGGCTATAAAATATTTAAAATATATATACAAATCTAAAAAAACAAAACATTAAATTATTAAAATGAAAAGTATATTATCCTTATTTATTTTTTTAAGTAAAAAGGGAAGAACCTGTTTATATTATCATTGTCGAGTTACAGAGTCTGTATACGATGCCAATTGTCCCGCCTAAGAAGGAAACAGAGACAACTCGACATTCTATGCCATTTGTTTCCAAGCAAACAAAACTATTAGAGTGATGTCATCCCCGAAGAAAACCAGGATGCCTACCCATTAAGTTCAATCTGTGTACAAAAAATCTAGTTGCAACATAACTAAGATCTAACTGGGAAAAAACCTTTTCTGGAAACAAAAAAAGATTGCTAACTAAGAACATCATTGAACCTTCTATCCAACCAGCTCGTCCTCATCCCTGTGCCTTTGCCATCCTACAGGAAACGCGTAAGCTTGCCCGCACATATGACATTGCCTTTTCGGGAGAGTCCTGGAGTGAGCAACAAACAACATGTCGAGTCGATGGTTGATTCAAGTGATGCGAAAGATCTGATTGTCCAACATTCTCTTCAAGTCAAATATTAGAGCTAGGTACCCCGGATTGGTGAAAGGATGTTGGTCCTACTAATTTCCCTTAACAGGGGCTAAGGGAATTGGCCTCATTGCTCCTTCGCTTGCATGTGCTTTGTTCTCTTGATGTGCTTACTGGTTGAGTAGCTGAGTCGCCTCCTCCATAGGTGCACTAGTGGGTGAGTCATTTATTCCTTTTGTGCAGGACGAGGTCTCTTCTTCAACATAGAAGGTGGTGAATTCCTCTGTCGGGCGAGTTACATTGGAGCCAAGCGGTTTGCCCGAAGGTGAAATATTGTCGTCAGTGCCAAAATCAGTGGGAGGATTCCAATTATCTGAGACTGTGAAAAGAGGGAGCTCCGGATAGCTTTGCATGGCCTCGTCTAGGGTGATCTCTTCCATGTATGTCATTGGAGGCATTTGAGGTTTCCCAGACTCCCTATGTCTTCGCGAGGATGCCATGCTCAATGCCTGCTCGAATTTCTTCTACCTCTGCGTGTGAGATTCAACTATGTACCAAGATGCACCCCTACGTGGATTTCCTCATGCTCTGGGCATAATGAAGAACCTGGAGATGTCTAAGGTTCCCTGTGGTAGGATGACCCTACTCCAAAACTCCAGTGGGTCTGCAAAATTTGGCTCTGGGAAATTAAACTTTGCATTTGACTCTGCAGTATGCAAATGCCACTCAATGTTTTTGAGGTGGGTGATAAGGAGGAGGATGAAAACGACTTCCATGGCCATTAAGGTTGGCTTCTGAGTGCTCTAGTGTGATTTACTAGTCACTTGCGTGAAGGGCCTCATCTTCTGGATAATGCTAGATGGTTTCATTTCTGTTTAATTGCTGAGGGGATGGTCTTTGGTGGTTGTATTAATGGTGCATCCCGTCGTTATCCCACGTGGCTCGGTTCTTCGACATGGCACCCCATCCGGGGGGTGTAGATCACTGGTGGCTAAGGTTTGGCATCGAGCTAAGATGTCTGAGTCTTCCGATGTTTGGGCCTCCCAAAAATCCTCAAGCAACCCATAGAGTCACCAACTGGGTGAGACTTTTGAAGGACTATCTCCATGGGGAATTTTGGTGATTAGATGAATAACAATTTGTGAGTCCCCCTCCAAGATAATCTTGTGATGGTGTATGTCAGTAGCTGTTTGGAGACCCCACAATAACCATGTTAGCTCTGTCACATTGTTGGTTGTTTCCCATGCGAATCCCGCAACGAGACAGAAGATCTTTCGATTGGAATTTCTGCGTACTACTCTATAGCCCGCTGGTCCCGGGTTGCCTTTGGAAGCCCCATTGAAGTTTAGATTTATGAAATTAGCTAGAGGGGGGGTCCAGATGGTTGGACTAGTTTGTTGGTGCTTGTGCATCCTTGGTGCTAGGCAATTGATTAGATTGGGCTGCCAGCTTTGAAGAATGCAATGTTCCTCTGGGTTGCAGTTGAGGTCCTCTATTTTCCAGGATTTACTTCTGATAGTTTCCTTGATTAGTGAGATTATTTTCTCCCAGGTAGTGTCGGGCGTGGAAGCTTTGGAGTGGAAGATTCTTTTGTTCCATTCCTTACAGATTTGCCAGAGAATGAATTCTGGTAGGATACTCCAGATGTGATTCAGTAGGGGATTATTGTAGGTGATAGAGTCCCAGTTCTCAATCGTGTCATTGATGCTTCTCCGATGTTGGTTGGATCTGTGCATTATTTTCGCTCCTTGGTCCCAAATTTGCTGGCTGAAGTGGCAGCCATTGAAGAGATGTTCTTTGGTTTCCTCTTGCTGGTGGTAGAGGATGAAAAAGGAGGGCCCAATGAAGCCTCTTTTTCTAAGGTTGTCCCAAGTTAGGGTTCGGTTATGTACCAGAAGCCATAGGAAGGTGGAAACCTTGGGCCAAAGAGCAGGGTTCCATACTTTGTTCCATATGGTCTCCTTGTTTTGATCCTGGTGATTACCCTATAGGAGGTAAGATTCCTTTATTGAGAAAGTGCCAGCTACGGAATACCCCCATCTGAGGATGTCCAGACCTTCTCTATTGGGCATTTTCCGGTGGTTAGCATGGAATTTCCAGTTATGCAGATTGAGATTCTTTGGGACTCTGAGATCCTGATTAGAGGTTTTCAAATGGCACCATTGATGTCGTTGTTCCTCAGGTTTCCAGAGGTCTTTCTCCCTTAGGGAGGTATCCAGGTTAAGGGCTCATTTGAGATTGTTTAACTCCTCCAGTTCATCCATAGGTTTGAATTGTTGCCACGAGTCTTGCCAGAAGATGACACTTTCTCCATTTCGAACTTCCTAGAAGGCATGATTATGAACCAACGTACGATTTTGCTAGGCTGTGTTCCAGATGTTGGAGCCGTGAAGTTGGTCATTGTGTATAATTAGTTGATTATCTGGTGTGAGGGGGGCATACTTATGCTTCCACATTTGTGCCCAAGCAACTATTGGGGTTTTTAACCATCTCCACTAGATTTTGGCTCCCATTACTTGATTGAGTTTCCATGGATCACGAAGTCCCAATCCTCCTAGGATTTTTGGTGTACAGAGTCTATCCTAGCTTACTAGTGCCCATTTCTTGTTATCTTGATGACCATGCCAGAGGAAGTTTTGGTGGAGGTTCCTGATGGCTTTGATGACCTGTTTAGGAGCTGCAAGGGCGGTGAAGAGATAAGTAGGTAGGGCTTGTAAGACATATTTGAGGAGGACCAGCCTGGAAGCAATGTTAAGTGGTTTGAAGGTCCAGTTTCTTAGTTTTTTAGAGATGGAAAGGAGAAGGTTGTCCTAGGAAATGGATCTAGCTGCCACGCCCGTGAGAGGAATTCCTAAATAGTTGGATGGAAGGGATCTCTTGGGTATTCCTAGAAGTCTGGAAATGTGGAGCTGTACAGAATTCGGGGTGTTAAAAAAATAGAGTTTGGACTTGTCTAGGTTAAGAGACATGCATGAAGCTTCAGTGAAGTCAGAGAGGATAGAGTTGATCTTGTTGGCCTCCAAAACCATTGGGGAGTTTAGTAGGAGGGTGTCATCAACAAATTGACTGTGAGAGGGCGTTGGTTGGATGTTGTGCAGGGGCAGGCCTTTTAGAGAGCCATATGTGACTACCGCGTTGATGTAACATCCCAAACCTTCCACCATAAGTAAAAATAAGAAGAGCGAGAGGGGGTCCTCTTGTCTGATACCTCTGGAAGGTGAAAAAGGTCGGGATGGAACCCCATTCACTAGAATGGATAAGAAGGATTAGGAGGTGAGATTTAAAATCCAGTTCACCCAATGTTAATCAAATCCAAAAGACTCTATGACAACCAAAAGGTACTGTCGGCCTGCTTTGTCGAATACTTTTGAAAGGTCAAGTTTGATTAGCATACCTGGGGTCCTTGATGTCTTCAGGGAGTGGATGACCTCGTCAGCCAGGATAATGTTGTCCATGATTTGTCTTCCTTCTACGTACCCTTCTTGTTCCTTGGAGATGACATGGGTCAGTATGGGTTTGAGTCGACTGGCCACCACCTTCGTTATGATTTTGTAGATAACATATCAGAGGGCGATGGGTCTGAACTTTTTAGGGTTTGTGACATGTTATTCTTTCAGAAAGAGGGTGAGAAAGGTGGCATTGAGAGCTGGTAGGACTAGGCCTGATGCTCTCAATTCCTCTACTACCTCCCAAACTTCTTCCCTAACCAGTTCCCAACAGTGGTGGGAAAAATCAGTGGTGAACTCATCCGGGCCTGGGGCTTTTCCTGGGGGCATTTATTTTACTGCTTGATCAACTTCGTCTTGGGTGATAAGATGTGTTAGGGCGACGTTTTTTTCTGAAGTTACCAGCGAGGGTATGTGTCTGGTGAATCTTTGGATGGCTTTTGTTCTGTCCTCCCTAGTTTCTGTTAGAAGGTATTGGTAGTAGTTGATCAACTTTGCCTCTATTTGAGAATGTTCTCTGACTGGATTGCCCTGGCTATCCTCTAAGTCAGTTATTATGTTGATGTGGCGACGGTGCACCATATCTCTATGGAAGAATTTTGTGTTATTTTCCCCTTCTTTAAGCCATTGTACTCTGGATTTTTGTTTCCATAATATTTCCTCTTTCCTTCTTCTCTCTTCTAATTGCGCTTGGAGCTTCTCCTCCTCTTTCATTAGTTCAGTGGTCTGAGATCCTGACATGAAAATTTTTTGTATCTCCACAAGCTTGTTCTTTATGTCCTGTATGCTTTGGAGTATGTTTCCAAAGGTGTTCTTATTCTAGTGTTTCAGCAGCTGCTTGAAGTTTTTGAGGCGCTACTGGATTTTATACATGCTGGTGCCATGATCTATTTCTGCCTGTGCCCAGCAAGATTTTGCTAGCTGATGGAAATCTGGGTGTGAGAGCCAGAATTTTTCAAAATACAAGGGTTTGTATTTGGGTGTTTATCAAGTGTCTAAATTAAAATCAAGAGGCCAACGATATGATCTAGATTTTGGGAGAATAAGGCTTTCAAAATAAGATCCCTCCTCCATTAGTTCCTCACTTACTAGGAAGCGGTCCAGACGACAAGAAAGGTGTTGGTTTCCCGATCTATGATTGGACCAGGTGAAGGTGAAATTGCTATTTTCTATGTCTACTAGCTTTAGATGATCACTGAGGGTTTTGAACTTACCACTGTCTTGCTCAAGTTTCTTGGTGCCTCATGTCTTTTCCTCCAGCGACAGTATGATATTGAAGTCACCTCCTAAGATCAAGTTTTGTTTTGTCACCAGAGTCTTGATTAGTGCGAGACACTCCATGCGTTTGTCTTTGTCCTGTTGGATTTGGGGGCCATAGACATTTGTGATGTCTCCTTCTTGATTCGAGCTTGTGACCTCGAAGTGGGCCGTTATTGTACCTACAGTTGAGAAGGATTTTCTTATAGTGATGTTGAGTGGATTCCAAAGGATAGAAAGACCTCCTGAGGCCCCTGTGGAGTCTGTTAATATAGAGTTATATCCTCTCCAAGTATGCTGGAAGATGGTTTCAACTTCTTCCCCCACATATTGGGTTTCCTGTAACATTAGGATGTCTGGGTTTGCTGCTTTGATGCAGTCTCGGAGGATACTTTGTTTGGACCTACCATTGAGTCCTATAATGTTCTAGGTAATGATCTTCATCATTAAGAGGGTGGTGTTGGGTGGAGGTATCCCTCCGAGAGCTTGTGGATCTATCCTGAGTTGATCATGAGGTTTCCCGCCTCCTTGATAAGTTGTTGCATTGTTTTCCACCCTCTTCTTTTGTTCTCACAGAGTATTCTTTTCGAGCCTGAACCCACATCTGTGGCTATGCCCAGGCATGTTGCGGATCCTTTTGAGGAGTTAAGAAAGACTTTGTGTACCTTGCGTAGTTGTTCTTCAGAAAGGGTCTGCAGGTCGTTTTGATTCAGGGCCTCCTCGAGCTTTTCTAGATCTATGCCCGCTAGATCTTTGTCGTCCAGCTACATTGGGGTGTCTCCATCCGTGTATCCTCTTTCTTTTCTATATATTTCACGACTCAGGCAAGGGGGAGGAGGGTTTTGGACCTCCCCATGGGCCTGTTGCGATTCCTTATGCAGATCTTGTATTTCCTCATCTTCTGGTAGCTGGTTCAGAATCTCATAGGAGTTTTTGGTTGGAATCTTTTGCCTGGGATCTGGGACCTGCTTCCTTGGAGGGTTTTTATTTTTGGCCGTGACCATGGTGAAGCCATCTTTTTGTATGGTATCATTTGATTTGGTGGGTTATTTGATCAAGGGGCAGTCTCTGAAGAGGTGACCATGCTCATGACATCTTTTGCAACGAAAAGGGATGTTCTCATAATACAGTGTTTGTTGCCAGTCCTCGTCCTAGTATTCTAGAGTCACAGCTCCGGGTAGGGCCTTCGAAATGTTCATGTAGACACAGAGCCTGACATATGAAGTGTATTTTCTCTACCTTGTGGCTTTTGAAGCTTTGACATATTGGCCTAGTGTATTTTATATGCCCATGAGAATCTCTTCTAGCCAAAACTCTTGTGGTAAGGAATACAAGAAGATCCATACAGGAGCCATAGTTAAGTCCTCCTTGTTTGGGATGAATCTTTTGTTCCAGAAGTGCAAGAATAACCCGTCGGAGTTGTATAAGTACGACCCATTCTCAAATATCCTATCTCTATCTTCTGGATTGTATAGGATGATTGTGAAGAAGCCTTTGGAGCTAAGTTGGACCTCATAGTATCCTTTGGGGTTCCACTAGTGCTTTATCCATTTGTTTAGATATCTTTTTGATGGCTGGAGACCCAAGAACTTTCCAATGAGGGCGTGTTCCCTCATAAATTGGGTCTGTTCCCCTACTTTGGTTGAGCTTATGAGGTATCTCGGTGTTTTGTCCATTTGTGGAATGCATTTTCCTGGTTCCCATCCTTGAGGTGCTTTTGTATGGGACGTACTAGCTTTCGTCTCCATCTCCTTCCTAAGGACTTGTTCTCTAGCCAGAAGTTGGTTGTGTATCTGCAAGGGCGGCTCGAACGAGGGGTGTTTCACTCTTGTGCCTGAGCATTCATTAGCAGTAATATTTCTATACTAGGGGAGTTTCCCCCCCTCTTCTATGCCCATTCCAGTGTGTCAGTAGGAGTTAGTTGGCGTCCGCTGGCCGCTAAAGGTTCACTGTGCTGGTGGTCTGCAACTATCCTGCAATAGTCTGCGCCGGGTTGAGACTAGGGTTTTCTCAGTTCGCTGATACCCTCCTTATAAAAGTATACTATCCTTATTATTATTGAAAGGAAGTCAAATTAATTATAAGACTATAAAATATTTAAAAAAAATACAAATCTTAAAAGTGGCTTGAAAAAAGTTAAATTAAATTTTTACTCTAGTTTAAAAAGATAAAATTACGTTTAGAATTTTTAGTTTAGTTTAGAAAAAGATGAAGTCTACTACATTTGATGGATTTTTTTAAATTAAAATTAAATACATAATGATGATGATGATGATGATGATTAACGTTCACTAAGATCTAATTGGTCTATCGGACCTTAAGAGGGTAAGTGATTACTTGTGATTTTTTAGAATTTTATTTCTGTGCTCGAAAAGCATTAAGAAAAGCTTTCCAAAATCACAATATTATTAATATTATTTCTTTAAAACTATTTTCTGTATTAACAATTTTTAAATATTACATCAATTATAACTTAAGAACTTTGAAAAGAAAATAGTACACTATTAGTATTATTACAATATTATTACATAGTACATTGATGAGAACATATTAAATATTAAATAATATTGATTTACTTGATTATTTAAACTAATATTACCAAACCTTAACACAATAATATTAATTTAACTATTAATAGTGTTATTCTATGGATTTTTTTTAATATTTTTATTTATATTAGTACTCTTAATAATATTAGTAATTATATTAACATTTATTATAACATCATTAAAACTTAAATGGGTGAGTGCAATCTAATAATGGTCTCTCATGATCAATTAGTAACAATACTAAAGCAATGTAAACCTTGGAAAAATATCAATTTGTTAACTTGTAGGGATTATTCAAGGTACTTTTACAATGAATTTGAATATGGTGTAAGAAGATGAACAGTAAGAAATTGAATTAACTTTCCAAATATACAAATTTTATTCATATAAATTGTGAATAACAATGTCGAATTTGATTTTTTCTAACAATGGTATCTTATTTTTACAAGAAAATATAAGGTATATTTTTTTGTTGGTGTTGAGTACCTTAACTATGTAAATTCTTGTATTAATTTAAAATATTTTTAAAATGATCAAAGTCAACATATGTCTGAAAATTACAATGTCTTTTGTTCGTGCAAGCTAAGAGTGTCTTAACATGATCAAAATGATTTTTTTTTCCAGATCGTAGATATCAATCTGCTCTACCGTCGCATGTAACTCATCTAAGAAATGGTTAAGCTGAAAAAACATTATAGCACAAATAAGAAATGTATGTATTATAATATTTTTATATATGCCACGACAATATTAATTTAAAAAACGATATTTGTATATTTGAAATCTGCATAGCCGACTTTATCTATGTTTATAGTTTCTGCATCCTCTCGGACTGTAAGTGTTTGGTCAACCGCCTGGACCTTAGAGGTACCCGGTAAGAAGGAGAGAACTGAAGGTGGCTTCTATCCATATACGACTTCAAAAGGAGTCATGCGAGTGGTTGTATGGTATGTAGTGTTGTACCACCATTCGGTGAGGGGTAACCATTGAGCCCACTGGTGTTGTTTTTCAGAGGCAAAA
>JZKD02S1001158.1:565789-576679 GCA_000966675.3 Picea glauca
GAGTTTCATAGATATAGAACATATGGTGACCATCCATGAAAGGATGTGTCACTTGGATAATAAGTAACTATTTATTGAAGGTGTTCATCCTCTGTTGGAATACTTGTGTTGTCAAGCATTTGTAATGTACCCATCGACCATAAAATGAACAAATCTTCTCTAATACCGATCTGTGACACACCTAATTCTCGGGTTCCTCTAAAATCATGTATTCTGGGAAAATCCTAATTTTTTATTACCATTCTTTAATTAATCAAGAAACATGTATGCCAAATAACATCTCATCCAATATTTGAGAGAATGCTAATTAGTTATAGGAAAATTCTCAATGTATCTTATAACAACAACACGCATGGTAAAATCAACACATAGATAATTAATACAGAACGAAATATAAAATACAAAGAAAACATAGAGATTATGTATCGTTAAATAAACAAATTCACCAACTAGCTACAAAAGGTAGATTTTCCACTCAACTATAGACACTCTTATTCTATCTGTCAACAATAGGTCACCCCTGAGCCAAGGCTATGAATCCACAAGGATAAGTCCTAGGCTAACTCTAACACACAAAACCAACTATCAAGCTCTCACAGTTTTCCTAACCACAAAAAAATCCTATTTTAATTGATCTATTTCCCCTTTTAACATGTATAACCCCAAAGAAATGAACCCCTTTCTTTGCAAAGCAATCCCTCATGTTGTTCCACTTATTTTCCAAGGCTCCTGTGTTTCTCGTCAGGAAATATAAATGCTAGAAAATCCAATGATTCTCAGTTGTGGATAGTTCTTTCACAAATACCATCATTATCATTAACACATGAATCCATTCCTTTATGGAATAATCAATACTTACTTACAACCAACAAACAATGTCTCTTTTACTCCCATAATTCATTTTCCATGCCCAAACAAAGACCAATAATGAATGACAAACAATGAATGAAGAACTATGTCACCATGCCACCTCACCAATAATCTCACATAACCACTTTTCCCATCTAAAACCAAAATGGGTGATCAAAATATAATAAAAAGACTTATCACCTTTAGCCCCCTCTCTCGTGGAATAATAACCCCCTATCTATGTACTTTTATGGATTGCATCCAATGACATATTTTATCGTTATTATTCAAATTATTACATTTATAGACACTGTGGCCTTTAAAATTTATAGGCCATCTAGTCTTTTATCAAATAAACAAAATACATTATTAATCTGGTGACTCAAAACCAAGGTATTACAATGGTTCACTCTATAGTGGTTATTTTCGACTTTTCAAGTCTCTATATTTTCACTTTCATCTTTCCTTACCACACTGAAGGAATTGTCCATGGATTTATGTTCCAAGAGATGCACCTCATGTTGAACTTTGTCCTTTAAAGTGCCCATAAAGAGATCTAAAAATTATCCTTTGGAATGTTCCTTACTCTGAGACTCAAATTTTGAAATTTCTAAATGTTCTCTATAATTGGACCTCGTTTCCAAAGATTCATCAATTAAGCAAATAATTTGTTTTTCTTAATATCCCCATAGTGCTCTATCAATTCATCCATAAAAATGGGCCAAGAGTCAATCAAATATTTTTTTCATTCATATATCCATTAATAATAGACAAATTGATCAAGTTCTAAATACAAGGATGCAAGAGTAACCATTTGTAAAGTTGGCACTTGGTGTAGATCAAATAAGTTATCCATATAGAATATCCATGTTATAGGATGTTTACCATCCAACTTCCCATATCCATCTTGGGAATTAGGTCGTTATGTGTGCCTAAGTTGGACCCTTAATGACACAGATCTTGGAGAGATGAACGATCATGATTTTTGGATTCAATATTCATGCTCTCCAAATGTTTTTAAATATTCCCCATATATTATCAAGTTTCAACATATTTTTTGGGGTTTTTTCGTCATAAGGGTGAGCCAAAACTCCATTTATAAGCCAAGGCTGCAAACTATATAACAATCAATTGCTAGGATGTTAATACATACAATTAGCACTATTTAAAAACATAAATAAAAGAACAGAAAGGAAACAAGAACCATGAAAGTTGTAGAAAGAAACACAAGGGAAGTAATATTATTCGTATATCAATGGAAATAACTTGCAGTTTGCACTTTAGAGAATGATTCAAGATTATGGGATCTCCCACACTTATTGGGAGGGTTTCTTGTGTTTCTAGTGGAACTCTCTCTCTCTCTCTCTCTCTCACACACACACACACACACACACGTGCGCGCGCGCGCGCGTGTGCAATTGAAGTGAATAAGTGTATTTGGCTCTTCAAAGGAAGAGTTTGAATAAAAGCATGTGGTTATTGATGAGCAAGATATACATTAAGATGAAGGATCTAATGATCTATATTAAATGTTAGCTCTCTGTAAACTTCATTCGGCTAAGAAACAAATTATAGAGGAAACCTACAAACATACTTTGAGACCCAAAACTAGCCTTTTGGAGATGGGGAGGGCTCTCTCGGGAGACTTTGTCTCAGTACAGGATATGGCCTTAAGCTATTCTCTAGATTTAACACCTTTGGATAATCATTTATGGTTCTATTGGAAAAAGAGAGAAAGACCTCGGGCTATTGAGTCAATTTATGAAAACGATAGAAACAAATGACTCGGTGACTGAAATTGAGAGGATAAAGGATAATTAAGCAACAATTTTCAACTTAAAATTGTTGTGTGTGGAGAGGGGAAAAACACATGAAGGAACTTGGAGAAGCGTTGAGGATGAGTTTAGAGTTAACTTAGATGAAAGACAGTTTATCTGAATGGCGTGAATCCCAGGGCCCTGCACAGTGAATCCTAGGTTCAAAATTACATTCTGATTCAGGAAGAAATAGATATGAATAAATAATATAGGAAGCATGTACGCAAAGAGATGAAACAATACATCAAAATGCTATAATTAGAATCTTTTCATCAAAGATTCAGGACTTTTGCATTAAATTTCGATCGATCTCAAACTACATTCAACAGTCATTGTCTACACTAGTTTCTCTAACCAACTTGGCTTACATTGAAAAGATAAAATATATAGGGCGTCGCTTGGCATACCCTTCTCTCTAGATACTATCCCTAGAAATTAGGAAACTGATTGTTCTACGTTAAATGAATTTTTTCATAACGCCTTTCCAGAAATAGAAAACAAATGTATTCGTTCGCATAATAACTCCTTGTATTTTCCATGGGGATTCGGTTATCAGCTAGGTCTCTTCATGGGGAGATTGATGTGTTGATGCCTTCCTTAGAAAAAATATCTGAATGATCAAGTGATTTGTCAAACTCCCTCCATCCACTATAACGACCTTGAATTCTGTCACACACTCATTTTTTCGGGTACGTACATGACGAGTGACTGTTGACTGTTGTAGTCATTACCAAAATGAAAAAAAAGCGTCTAAGAGAGATGCCTTCTTAAAAAATTTCAAGATTTGTGCCACGTTTGAGAATACAAGAATGAACTCGGTTAATCATGTTTCTTTCGCACACTAGCAAGAGCTGCACAGACTTTCTCCCCAGGTGCTTCACATTCTCTGAAGTGTTTCCTATTCCTTTTTCCTGATATCCTCTATGTTTCACATAGTTGTACTATTATATCTTTCACATCTCTGATCTGTCCATTGAGCCACGTCACGTTTCCTTCGCAGATTTGTGATGTTGACAGTTCAAGGCTCTTCATTGCTAATTGTCGTCTTAGTTCCCTATTTTCCTGGTAAAGCTCAATAATAGTGAGATGCGCTTGCTTCAATTACTGAGATGACTCTCAAACATCTTTGTCTCCGACATCTGTCCTCCTCATTCTTCTCTAGCTTTCTTGACTTATTCCTTCGACAGGCTCCAACTAGATAGCGTGCACAAGTAATTCCTCGGTCGTCGACCTTACACGTTGTTTTCTCGAGACTCAGGTTTCCCCAGCTTCCTTGTTATTCTTTGGCATTCCCCTCCTCTAGGGTATTTGTTGTTGGTAGGACAGGGCTTCCGATGTATTTTCTTCCTGCGTACCCTCTTCCACTCCATCCTCTACGTGGTGTGATATTACCCTTTCTGTGGATAGAGGGAAATCTCCTTTTGGATCCTTGGGGATTCCCACTCTGAGAAAGAATGAATCCTAATTTATCCCCAACTGTCTTAATTCCTCAACTACTAGTAATTTAATCAACAATACATGAGAGATTTTCCTTTTCAATTGATCCACTTCATCCTTTGTGCTATTTTCCATTTCTCGGAGGTTCTGGTGTAAGAAAAAGGGTAGATTTAATGGTCTCCTTCCTTTGAAGTGCATCAACAATCTAATGTGATGTGAATGTATCCTATCGAACCTCCCTTCACAGGTGAAATATTTCCTAATTAATCCAAGTAGTTTCTAAAAAAGGTTCCTGCAAATATGTACTCAGAATGCATGTCTCGAATTTTGCACCTAAAAAATCTTGCTTGATGACATCTTCATAGGAGATAGCATCCAAGGGAATGCCTTTAAACCAGTTTTCTCCATGTAGGGGGATCTCTATTGCATTTGACAGAGTTTCCTCAGTTACCTGAAAAGTGACACCCAAGATCACCATGCAGAATCCATCGAAACTGAGTGAGAACTGCTCAGCTAGTCTCATATTGAATCCTTGAATTTTCCTGCAAAAGGATATGCACCTGAATTGTTCAAAGGACACTCTAACCTATGGATATTCGTTGATCAACATCAATTTTTGGGGATCGGTCCCAACTTTTCTACCACTTTGCGCGCCCTTCCTTATGTTTTGGGAGGTTTCCATGGTGCAACATGTATTTTCCCTACGCGTGGTTGATTAGGCCTGGGCCCAATGCAGTAGTCTTGATCAACTTGGGCTTGCGATAGAAAACTACAAACAATGCATAATCTTGACTAGTCAACAGACTGCATGCAAGAAATCCAGAATTTATAATAGAGTGGGCAGGAGGTGGAAACGTGCCAGGGAACATTGAATTCATGGCGACTAGATGTTTCAAAGCGAACTGGAGATTTTCCATAGCACAGACGTGCAATGAGTACACTTCAGGGCATATAAAGTACAACTGATAAGGGCTGCAGGGAATATGTGATACAAGAGCCATGATTTTTCATTCTTTCTTCCCTCATAATGAGTTGATGATGGTCATTTCACTTTTCAATGTGACTTCTATTTAACAACTTGCATGGACCCCCAACACATAAAAATTCCTTTCGGATAGAACCCAACATTTTGGGAACAAACTCATACCATTTACACATGTTTTGACTCTGACATCCCTTCCCGACTCCAAGGACCAAATGACCACTTGCTAACTTTGACCCCTTCGTTTTCCAGTACCTAACTTCACATGATTTGACACACAGACCATAACTATACTAAGACCGACTCTACCTAAAAAAGGAAAATGACAACGCTAAGAGTTGGCTCCAATGAGGATGCTATCCTCCCAGATTGGTAGTAAATAACAACAGATTATGTGCCTGACCATTGGGCCTTATTCGAATTTCAGACACTGAAATATGAAAAAAAAAATGCAACCTAAACTTATCGACGCAGTTTCTAACAAACTCAACATAAACTCAGGGCCTTCACTTTGGGCTTCAATTTTTTGCTGACATACTGACTCGATACAAAAATAAAATGACTATTTACAATGACATGTAACTTAAATGGACTTTATTTCACTAGATAGTGTTTGAGGTACTTGTTTTTTATAGGTCCCCAACCAACGCACTCTCCATTTACTTCTTCTAGAAAATAAGCATTATTCCCGTGATATGTATTGATTTTGAAGAGAATCGTCCAACGATGATCGACTTTTCCATGCTTTCCTTTATCTTCATTCCTTGCATCCCATTTCAGCAATAGATCCCCCAATTGAAACTCCTCTTGCTTAGAGTGTTTTTCAAAGTTTTTCTTCATCCTCTCCTGGTTAAGTTGTGATCGATTGTACACCTATTCCCTCATTTGTTGTGTGTGAATCAACTGATTTATTCTCCTCTGAGTGTCATATGGTTTATCTTCCTTCTCTTGCAACAACTTTCTAACAGGAAACCCCAGTGAGGTGGGGAAAATTGCATCTGCGTCGTATACAATCTAGAATGGAGATGTTGAGATGGACTCCTTGTTGGTGAATCAGTCCACCCATAGTGCATAAATAATCTTTTTATGCCAGGCCTTATTGCTGGCTTGTAGGAGTCTTTTGATGATCTTTGTCAAGCTTTTATTTGATGATTTTGCTAACCCATTTCCATGTGCATAATACGCTATAGAATGTCCCAGGGTTATATTGTAATATTGAAAAAACTTTTCCATCTTATTGGAATTGAATGCAGCCACATTATCTCTTATGATCTTGATAGGACATCCAAATCTCGACAGGATGTTTGTCTCCAAAAATTTAATGATGACTGAGTCAGTAGTCTACTTCATTGGAATTGCTTCTATCCATTTCATGAAGTAATCTATGGCCATGAGTATCCATTTGTGTTACGCCAAGGATGGAGGATATATCTCCCCTATGAATTCCAATCCCCATTACATGAGAGGCACTTCAAGTGAGATCAACCTCAGCGGCAGGGGTTGTTTCTTTTTCCGTCTGTCGAAAATCTAACACTCGTGGCAACTAGAAACTCTTTTGTATACATCTGCAAAGATACTAGGACAATAGTAGACCACTCTTAGTATTTTTTGCATGATGGTTTTCCAGTAGTAATGTCCTCTTCATTTTCCTTTCTGGAATACCTTGATAACTCATTTCATGTAGTTTTCCAACAAACAACTCAACAACATCCCTTCAGGATCTTTCTAGTACAGTGAGTTATCCAAGATGTAGAACTTCACATCTTTGATATTTAAGAATATGGCCTTAGTATTACTTAAATTGGTAGGGGCTTGCATATTCCTCAACACGTAGACGATGTCTATATACCCTGGTGAATCGACAAACTTCTCAGAAACCTACACATTTGTTTCTTCCTGAGGATTCTCTGACAGATCAACAATGAAGTTGATTCCAACAATGTCGCAGTCCGAATGCACCATCATCTTTTCAAGGCCCTGACCCTTAATTAGCTTTTTGGGCTTGATTTCGAGATCATATTCCAACATGGATGCTATCCACTTACCCCTTCTTCCCTCAAGGTCAGGGTGAGTTAGGATATCCTTGACTGAGTTGTTGGGCACGCAAGCGATAACGTGGGAGTGTAATATGTATGTTCTGAACTCCTTTAGGGATTTTTCTAAGGTGTATGCTTGTTTCCCCATAATTTTGTACCTTAATGGAGAATCCCTCAATGTCTTGCTGAAATAAGCTATAGTCTTCTCAAAGTTCTGATCGTCTTTCTGTAACAGCACGCTAGAAATTGTATGCTCTGAGGTGAATGCAAACAAGATGAATTCTTTTGTGAAGTCTAGTTTGGCCAGCATGGTAGATTTAGTCACAAATACCTTGATATATTCAAATGATTTCCTGGATTTCAGGTTCCAATTGATGCAGTTACCCTTTTTGAGGATGCAGGTGATATGTTTTACAATTTATACGAGGTTCGGGATGAATCTTCTCAAGAAATTTACTTGTCCCAGGAAGGATTTCACTTCCTTCTTAGTTCGTGGAATTTTGATTTTCAATATTCCTTCAACCCTACTAGGGTCTATCTTAATACCCTCCAAGATGATGTGCCCCAACAACTTCCCTTCTTGTATCCAAAAATGTGACTTTTTTGGATTCAATGATATGTCGAATTTCCTTCATTTCTGTAATCATTTCTTCATATGCCCAAGGTGTTTTTCATCGGAGTCAGAGTATATTGTGATGTCAACCAGATAGATCAAAATAAAATTGTCCTTTTCATCAACAAATTTTATGTCTATTTTTCTCTAGAAGTTAGTTTCGACTTTCATCAAGTCGAAAGGCATCCTGGCATACACGAACGTCTCCCATGGTGTCGTAAAAGCCATCTTTTTCCTATCATCTGGGTGTACCAAGATCTGATTGTAATCTGAAAAACCATCTAGCATGGACATATTTTGGGATGCCACCACCTTTTGCAGAATATAGTCCATTTTAGGGAGCGGGTAGTGGTCCTTGAGGGACTCTTTGTTCAAGTTTCTAAAATCCACACATAATCTTATTTCACCGCTCTTTTTTCTTATCGGCACCAATTTAGCCACCGACTTCGAAAACCTTAAATAAACGATAATTTTATCTTTGAAGAGTTTGTTTACCCCTTTTCCGACTAGCGACAGTAGTAGGGGATTTATCCATATCATCTTTTGTTTGAAAGACCTCTAGTATTGTTTGAGAGGAATGACGTGTTGAATCACTTTGGTGCTGTAAACCTTTAAGTCACCATAACTCCAAGAGAAAACATTGGGGAAATACTTCATGAGCTTCATCTAGTCTTGTTTGACCTCTGGCATGAACATTTTTTTATTTTTTTTTATTTTTGGGTTGTCCTGAGTCTCGATATTGCAATCTTTGGCATCCTCGTCGTTTGCAGTGATCTTAGTATTTCTAGCCACATCATTTTCATCAAACAACTTTTCCAATAGAACTAGCCCCTTTGGTATGATGTTATTTTTCAGTTGTACTATGTCCCATCCCGCTATCTAATTATGGAAAGGGTTTTCATTACTGCTGATCTAAAAATGAAGAAGACTTGAAAAACTTGAATAAATATTGCAAGTGAAATGTTATGTGTTTTAAAGAAATCGGATCAATTTGCAACACATAATTAAGGATTACTTATGTAGAAATACACATAGACAACAGCATAAATCATTGAACATCAGACATAAACACAACAACTTGATAAAGGAGTTCACCCCACTCCAGGCTACATCTCCTGGTCCAGCTTCCAATGGATCATTATTATTAAATTGCTCAAATTGCTCAAAAACATGCCTTACAATGCTCAAAATGACAAACTAACTGCTCCAATGGCTCCGCAGCATCCCAAAACCCCTGACTGGGCTCTTTCGGCACCTGAAACGGTCGAAAAATGAAGAAGATGACCTTCTTGAAATCTCCCTCTTCAACTTTGTTGTCTCTGGTTCTACAAATCGCACCCTTCTGCTTCAAACCTAGCACACACGCTCTTTAAAGAGGAAAATCCAAGTCCTGTGTGCAACCACGCACCGGTACAAACTGTAGGACGGTTAAGGGCGCGGCAGCCCCTAACCGCCTTGGCTCTTGGGCACATGGGCACACGCGACTGCGGGCTTTGGCAAACAGTGGTTAAGTTGGTTGTAACCTCCTCGCGCGCCTTTCCACCGGGCCAACGATCATGTGGTAGTTAAAAGAACCGTGGTATAAAACACCACGGAAATAACCGCGCGCAATCACACACCCGTGCATATAATATATATGTAATACATTGTAATGCAATGAATTTTATTACAATACAATTGCACGCGCCAAACAGTAACATAATACAATGGTTACATATAATAAACGATGGGTCAGGGTTGGGCCCCAGCCCGCCCCCTTTTAAAAATAATACAATTCGCAAACATAAATATATATGTGTTGGAGTATGAAACAAGTAACATGAGTTGACATAACGGTCAGTGGGAATTTGTAAAGTCATATGTGGAGGAGAGGTCCGGGGGTCGAACCCCACGGCCTCCAAAATTTTACATATAAACTTCTTAGCCAACCAACGAGCGACACGTGGTGCCCTTGGATTGGGCCACGTGTCCTCCTATTATAGGCCACCCAATGACACGTGTCAACACCGCATTCGCCGATAATCGTCCAATGAAAATGCACCACGTCACTCACTTGCCATGTCATCATGATGGTACGACCCCCCACGTGTCTGTATGGACTATACGGACATGTACAGTCAGCATCCCAAATTTTTGCCTGTTTGGCTTGGCGGATAGATCACGATATCTCCTCCATACGGACTCCATTTGCGAAAGTAAATATACCGCCGAAATCAGGAAGATGAGACGAACGCAATGGCACTATTTTTGTTGCATTCCGAGCAATTTCAAAATTGAGCAAAATTTGATCCCCTGATCACACCTCCCCATTGGGAAGATTTTGGACCTCCAAAAGACTATCTTATTCTATGTGAAGATGAGGGTATAGTTCCCTCACCCTTCCAACCTCAATCCACTTGGCCTTGCTTGGATTCATCCCTTTAAGAGCAACTCGCAAATACTCCACATTTCCTCACTTCGAAGTTCGCATCCTCCTGTCAAGTATGGTGTCTTCCTGCAGTTTTGTTAGATACTCTGGCGAAAAATCATCTATGGAAGGAATCTGAACATGCTCTTCTTGATCATCGATCAATGGAGGCTCATACAACTTCAAATTCTCAACATTAACAACTGCATACATCTTCTCCTTTAAGCCTCTCCTTGCTGATGTAAAGCCACACTTCATCACCAACCTCGAAACTGTGATCAACACGATGCTTGTTATGTCTCGCTTTGTACTTGGCCTGACTATTCTCCAACTTCTCTTGCACCACCTGATGTATCGACTAAATTTGTTCGATGAACTTCTCTGCTCGATCAATATCATACTGCCCATCAACAACAATATCTTTCCCAAAGATGAAATCTAAAGGTGACTTGGGAAAATAGCCAAAACGTGTCTCAAATGGCAAGGTCTGCGTCGAAGAGTTCTTAGCTCGATTGTATGCATGCTGAACATAGTGTAAATGTTCATCCCAAAGCTTAGGATGCTTACTGCAATATGCACGAAGAAGATGTACCACTGTACGATTCACCAACTCTGTCTGACCATCTATCTGCATATGAAAAGCTGTGCTCTTTTTCAACTTGGTGTCCATGAGTGCCCACAAACTCGACCAAAAACTTCCAACAAATCGAGAATCCTGATCAGAAATAATGGACTTGGGCAAACCAAAA
>JZKD02S1001158.1:601727-636665 GCA_000966675.3 Picea glauca
CCAAAAACCTAACCCTAGGAGATGAAGCGCCAAAAGTCATGTGGGCCCCATTTGGGCAAGTTAGTACATCAACTTCCCGGGGTCGTAACTTTTGCATACGATCTCCGTTTTAGGCATGTGATAGCTCGTTGGAAAGGTATCGTCGAGGAGATTAATTTTGGGGCCTCAATTATGCCTTTATATATAATTGAGAACCTCGATCACAAAAAAACTTCATTTAGGCCCTCAAAATGGCCCTGGAAGTTAAAACCTGCTAAAAATAGTAAATTGCCAAAATTGCCAGAAAACTGTTTTGAGCCAGTCGGAAAGGGTGGGTGGCCACCGATATCCACTTGGATCAAAATAAATGCTACATGTATATTTGTTGGGTTGTTATATTATTTTTGGTTGAAACTCAGTCAACCGACTGGTTAATAGAGGTTGATCCAATGGGTGATGGATTGGCTATATGATTAATTTGTTTCGATGTTCATCAGGTCAACTGACATTTGATTGGCTCATAGCCAACTGGAGGTTGACTAGATGGTCAGCAAGGTAACTGACTAGTATTCCACTGGTGGTTTAAACCTGTAACAAAATTTAAAGATTCATGAGATCACAATCAATCTTCTTCATGGATCTGCAACCACACATGCCAAAAATTAGGGTTTTACATGTTGTAGGTTCCTATAAATAGTGCATTATGTAATACTATCTAATAATACTTTAATAATACTGATAGAGAGTCCTTTGTTCCTTGTAAGAGCACATTGGTAATGATTATGTAATCCAATTGGCTGTAGAGTTGTTCTTGTGGCAACACAATATATCAGGATGATGGATTGTGTCTTAGGTGTGGACTAAGGTTAATCATGTAACTCTTTATTATGTGAATAAGTAATACAACCAAGGAGAGAGAGTGACTCAAGAATTGTTGGTTTTCTTGGTTAATGGTTTTCAGGGTAAATATGTGTATATTATGTATGATTTCCATCGTTAAATTTGTTTTAATTATTTATTTTCTCTTGTTGGGTTTAGTTTCTCTACATCTGTTTAGAGAAAGTTTATTTTCTATGCTACATTTGGTATCAGAGCAAGGTTGAGTAGATCTTGGATTTGAGGAGATATTGGATTCAGGGGGATGCGTTTTTCACTGAGGGCTCGACTTTTTCCTGGACCTATGGTATACCTAGGTCTACTCAGAGATGTAAGGAAATGTTTTTTCCTTTAGAGAATGGAAATAAGTTATATAATTGATATTGAGAAGTTTAATGGCCATAATATTGATCCATGGAAGCTTGAAATATAAGATCTCTTTGTAGATCGAGAATAATGGGTTGTTGTTTATCCAGTAATAATGCTAATGGGTATGTCAAAGGAATATTGACATAAACTTTACAATAATACAAGGAATATGATTTGAATTTATCTTGTAGATTTGGTACTACTGAATGTCTCTAGCAAAGACAGTGCATCGAGGACTGTGGGATAATTTAGGAAACTTGTACCAGTTCAAATCCCTGATAAACATGTTTTTTATTAAAAAAAATTGTATCTTTTGAGTATGAGTGATGTGAGCTTAGTAGTAAATCAATTGAATGAATTCAATACTACGATAAGTTATTTTTTTCCTATGGATATTAAAATCAATGAGGAGGATAAATGTATCAGTATATCATGTTCCTTTCTAGATTCATGAGATAGCCTATTCATGTCTATTGGGATTATTTCAAGCACATTAACAATTAAAGATGTGGTGGCATATATTCTATCACAGGAAATGAGGAGGAATAACATGGAAGGATTCACAAAGGATTCCTTGATGGTGAGAGGTCGACCAATCGATAGAGGAAAAGGTACATTCTCGAGTAGTCAAAAGACAAATTCAAGGGGTATATCTAAATCCATGTTTCAGTCGATGAGAATATTCTAGAAGTGCGTTAAAGCTACAAATTACAAAAGGGACTGCCAGTCAAAAGATGATAACAAAAATCAAGGATCTAACAAGAAGCAATCAACTAAGAGAAAACTTATTCATAACAAGGAAGGGACATGTATTTAACATATACCAATACACAATCATATCGTGATTTTTGGTTAATTGAATTACATGCATATTTTCATATGACATCTCACTTGGAATGGTTTTGTGAATATTTGAATTATAAAGGAGGAGATGTATTCTTGGAGCACGAATCGAAAACCAATATTATTGGATGAGGTAGTGTTATGACCAAAAGGGGGTATATATATGGCTAAATGTATATGTGATGACCATAGGGGGGGCATGTATGGGCCTAAATGTAAATGTAATGTGTAAATACATAAGTAATAAGGTCAGCGTAGTGATATAGGGGCCTCATGTGAAAGTGTGAATTGTTATATATAAGAGATCATGCATTCATTATTGAGAAGTGAATAGTGCATTATGAAAGGTATTTGGTTATATGGAGGGGAACACCCTCCAAATAACCACATACCTTTCATACTTCACCATTCACTTCTCAATAATGAATGCATGATATTTTATATATATCTATTCACACTTGCATGTTTTGACCCAAGGGGGGCATATATATGGCTAAATGTATATGATATGACCCCATGGGGGGGCATATATGGGCCTAAATGTACATGTAATGTGTAAATACATATGTAATAGGGTTGCCCTAGTGAAATACCTTATTACATATGTATTTACACATTACATGTACATTTAGGCCCGTATATGCCCCCCTTTGGGTTCATGTTATATACATTTAGCCATACATATGCCCCCCTTGGGTCATAACAGGTAGAGTCTAATTACTTATAAATAATGGTAGGAGGGGAACCCTTCCATATGTGCTACAAATTCCATGTTTGGAAATAATTCTAACGAGTGATAAAGGTGTGCACATGGTATTTGAGAAGAATTCATGAAAAATGGTTAGGGTGTAAATGGTATTGATGAGATGAGTTCAGACTAAAACCATGTATAAGTTTTTGGGGATTGTCAATTCCACTGGATTCAACAGTACAACTATTCTTGATGACGACACCACTGAGGTCGATTTGACCACGATCGACTCAACTATTCCTCATAAAGTCGACTCAATCATGTTATCGCATGAGACATATTGTGAAACAATGAGTACAATCTATGCGAAGAAAAGGTACGGTCTAAGGTTTCACTAATGGTACTTTAGAATTTGATTTCTATCAACATCGTCTTTATGGAAAATAGAATTGTGTAAGATTCCCATATGGAACTACAAGGGAAAAAAAGATTATGGAATTAATACATAGTAATGTGTTTGGTCCTATACTAGTACCATCACTAGGTGGATCTATATATTATGTCTCCTTAATATATTATTTCTCCTCGAATACATGGCTATATTTCCTCGAACAAAAATATGAGTTTTTTCGTAAGTTCAAAGAGTTTAAATATCTTGTGCAAAACCAAATATATAAGAAGATCAGGGTGATAATAATTGACAATGGAGGTGAATTACGTGGTAAGGAGTTTGAGAATTTCTCCAAGAAATGTGGAATATCATGAAAAATAACACTCCCTATACCCCTCAATAGAATGGATTTGTTGAAAGAATTAACAAGAAATTGATGGAAAAGGAAAGGATCATGCTCAATGGTACTGGTCTGGCACAAGAATGCTTGACAGAGGTAGTTTAAAGTACCCATTATCTGGTAAATATATCTCCTTCATCAGCGGTAGTCAACATGAATCCACATGAGATATGGTTTGGTAAGAATCCTTCTCTCTCAAATATCATAGTTTTTTTTTGTCATGATTTTTTGCATGTTCCCAAGGAAAAGAGGATCAAGTTGGACAATAAGGAAGTCAAGTGTATTTACATCTGTTATAAGGATGGAATTAAATGATACAATATATGGTATTTTTTGACAAGGAAAATGGTTTATAATCAAGATGTGGTATTTAGAGAGGTCAAAATTACTTCTATGACTAAAGAGGCTCAAGTGGAGAAAGATCCAGCGAAAGTGGTGTTTGAGTTGAGGAGCAATGAACATGATTCAAATTAGTCAACTAAATAAGATGAAGAGATGGAACTCTGGACTTCAATTGCAAGGAGGTATGGTTGAGTAAGGAGACAAGATGAAAGGTATAGTCCAGATGATTTATTTTCTACATTTTTGTTATTTTCCACTCATGATGAACCCAGTTTGGTCAAGTAGGAATTTTACTCGACAAAGGGTCAACTCTGGAAGGAGGCCATGGTTGATGAAGTGAAATATTTTCATAAGAATGAGACACGAGAATTGGTCGAAGTACCTAATGGGAGGAAACTTATTGGTAACAAGTGGGAGTTCAATAAGAAATTGAATGCAATGGGTCAAGTCCAAAAATATAGAGGTCGACTAGTACATAAATGGTATTCCCAATTTGAGGGAGTCGACTTAGTCATATTTTCTCTATTGTTTCAAAATTAACTTCCAATACAGTATCAATGTCCTTGGCTGTAACATTTTATATTGAGATAGAGAAAAAGGTTTTAAAGGAAATGTTCCTACATGGCGACCTTGAAGAAGAAATATACGTTAAATAACCTAAAGGATTTGCATTAAATCGAAGGAAATATTTGGTGTGCAAGTTGAAGAGATCCCTTTTTGGTATAAATAAATCACCAAGGATGTGGAACTAAAATTTCAACAGACACATCCTCATATTAGGATTTGTTAGAAGCAAGGATGATCATTGTGTGTATTCTGAGGAAGAAGGCGATCATTTTCTTTATGTAGGATTGTATCTCGATGACATGTTGTCGATTGGGAACAACATGGATGTTATCAAGGAGGTGAAAATTGAGCTACCCTCCAAGTTTGAAATGAAGTATATCAGTTCTTCTAATTTAATTATGGGAATGTATATTAATAGAGAACGAGCAGTTAGAAAACTTTGGTTAAAATAGAGGAAGCACATTGAAGCAGTCTTAAAACGTTTTAACATGTAGGAGTGAAAACCAATCAAGGTACCTATTCCTATGGAGGTAAAATTAACTATTGAATAATGTCCAAAGACACAAGAAGAAATAGAGGACATGACACATGTTCCATATGTTAGGTTTGTTGGTAGTATGATGTATAGAATGGTCTGCACTCGACCATATATTTTCCATGTAGTGGGAGTATTGAGAAGGTACATGTCGACACATGGGAAAGAAAATTGGAATAATATTAAGAGACTGTTATAGTTCCTTTGTGGCACAAAAGAGTATGTGATATGTTACCAAGGGAAAATTGAAACCGAAAATGAAGTGAATGTACATGTTTTTGTCGACACCAACTAGGATGGCGATATTGATCGAAGGATATCGAACGATGGATATGTTTTCAGATTGTTCAGTGGAGCAATTAGATGGATGAGTAATTCACATGCAGTTGTATCCCTGTCATCAACATAATATGAATACATTGAATCCACTCATGCAAGAAAATAATAAGTTTTGTTTCATAGAATGTGTTTAGGGATTGGGTTTGAACATTAAACCATGGGAATAAATTGTGACAGTCATAGTGAATGTTTTTTTTAAAAGAACAGAGATTATCATTCCAGGATGAAGCATATTTATCTACAATACTATTTTGTTAGAGACATGGTCGAAATAAAGAAGGTGTTTCTAGATAAGGTAGACAATTTGTAAAACACAATAGACTCTTTGACCAAGTATATGAGTGTGGTTAAGTTCTATTGGTGTAGAGATGCAATGGGAATTGCTTCCCTGGGTCAGTGAACAAAATTTTTGTTTCTCGTGTTTTTGAAAAGAAAACAAAAAGTGGGATAATGTTGGGTTGTTATATTATTTGTAGTGGAAACTCAGTCAATCGACTCGTTAGTCGAGTTTGATCAGCTCGATGACTGATTTACTGGATGGTTAAGTGAATTCAATGGTCATTAGTTTGATTGATGTTCGAATGGCGCATATCCGATTGGAGGTCAACTACATGGTTGATAGGGTAACCGACCAGTATTCGATTAGCGATCAAAATCTATAACATAATCCCAATATTCATTGGATCAATACCAATCATATTCATGGATATGTAACCATTTTAGGCACCATCAATTAGGTTTTTACATGTTGTAGATTCCTATAAGTAGTGCACTATGTAATATTGTCTAATGTTACTTGAAAAATATTAGTAGAGATATGTGTGTGCCTTGTAAGAGTGCATTGGGAACGAATTAGCGATCAAAATCTATAACATACTCCCAATATTCATTGGATCAAAACCAATCATATTCATGGATATGTAACCATTTTAGGCACCATCAATTAGGTTTTTACATGTTGTAGATTCCTATAAGTAGTGCACTATGTAATATTGTCTAATGTTACTTGAAAAATATTAGTAGAGATATGTGTGTGCCTTGTAAGAGTGCATTGGGAACGAAGATGTAAGAAAAATGGTTGTAGAGTTGTTCTTTTGGTAAAGAAATAAAGTAGGATGATGAATTGTGTCTTAGGTGTAGGCCCAGGTTAAACATGCAACGCTTTATTCTATGAATGAATAAGACAAAAAAGGAGTAGGAGTCACTCAAGAATTGTTGGTTTTCTCAGTTAAGGGTTTCCAGAGTAAATCTCTGTGTTTTTTGTGTGATTTTTATTGTTAAATGTTTTTTTTAATTATGTATTCTCTCTCTTATTGGTTTTAGTTTCTTTACACTATTTGGGGAGGATGGAACTAGTTAATACAATAGGCTTAGAGGGTGTTCTTAACATGCCATTTTGCAAAATTATATATCTAAAGGGGTAGGGTGATTGGCCTTGCAACATGTATCCAAGAGAAAAAGGGATCCTCCTAGAAAATACCTGGTCAAAAGAAACTGAATACCCAAAGTGAAAGTACTCATGAAAATAAACTTGATGGTGAAAACAATATTAGAAAACAAATATAGTGAGCTCATGTACATATCTGTGCAATTGTTTTTGGGTGGGAGGGAATAGCCGCCAGGGGGGTATTTTTGGGGGTGTGACTGGAGCATATGTCTCCAAAATTGGAAAGGATATGATTCCAATGGCACAAACAACTTGAAAAACAACGCTTCTGAGCTACCACACGAACCTTAGGAGCATTGTGACTGGGCCATATATAAAATGGGTGGGGCCCATATAGTGACCACATTTGTACATTATTGAGTTGGTACATAAGCATGTGGAGCCAAAATCCTTCCCGAGCTTGTTTTTTGAACACATGTGACCTATTTCCAATTTTGAGAGAGCCAAGTAAGGGGTCCTGACCCAACCTTTCTATTTCTTCATTCAATTTATAAGGTAGGGTGTGAACGGGGGGAGGTGGTTGTACAAAACTTTTTTATAGGTTCCATACTATATTTATTGGATGTGCAACAGTACTGCGACTGTTCATGAAGAAATCATGAAGAAATTTTACAGGTTTGTTTAGGGAATAGTCACATAAACAATGTGTTTGTATTAACAAACAATCGAAAAATAAAATATGTGTCTATTATCTTTCCAGGTGTGAAACATATGTAACCATTCATGAAATACTCTCACAAGACATTTACATGGATGCATTTGTGATCCATTGCATGAACTTTGCAATTGACGAGTGGCTAAGTTGCAATTTATGTGATGATTGTCATATGACTAATGTAGATTTCCTCTAATTGGTTTGTAGGGGTACACATAGTCAAGATATATGTCCATTCATTGGTATGAGTGAAACTATGAGGTCCTACAGATAGGGGTGAGAGTTGATCCCATGGTTTGATGCATACTAGCTAGATCCGGGTTGCTAAAGGACTTTAAGTATCCCTCTTTTGGCCTAAATAAAGGGTTACTGAGTGATATTCTATGAATGTGGAATCTAGAGGAGGATCATCTTATCGTGGGAGAAAATTTGGTGGATATAAGGGACTCATGGACATATACTTATATATTGGTATCTTGATTTGAGGATAGGGGATGGTCGAGTTGCGACCTTCACTTGATGATGGGATGTTTATTGATTAGCTGGTGGAGCAGTATTGTACTGGGAATGAGGTTTGACAGAAAGAATCTATATATATTCCTGAGAGTGATACTTAGTCATGATGATGATACCCCAAATTTATGGATCATTGTAGGCCAATCATATCAGTAATGACAACATGCTCGTCGTGGAGTAGGTGATTCATGGGAGATTATTTTCTTGATCATTTATCATGAGAGAGGCAATGATGGATTATTTATCAATATGCTACACCTATGGTTGAGGGGAATATTATTTTAGGTTGGTCCTATGTTATTTATTTTATAAGTGGGTCATTTCACTATGACCACGATGAGATGTTTGGGTGAAGGGGGAGCAAGAGCCTTGAATGTACCATTGGGGTGGGGAGCTAGAGACTGTGAGTGAAATATTGATCTTTACCATAGAGTTTATGAAGATGTGGAAGGATTCACTGCATATGGTATTATTCTTCCCATATGAAAGTACAGACTACTATGGTGATTCATACATGGTTCTACCCCTCGAAGAGCAGTGGAGATTCCTAGTATTTTAAATGTTCTATATGTGATGATAGAAATAATAACATGCATAAATTGAAGGGATAAATAATAAAAATAAATTATGTAATGTGATATATGTGAGTTTAAAATTTCATTTGCAATGTTCTCCACAAATTGATTTGTTCTTCTAGGGATATGTATAAATCTTATGGCTTCAAAATTCCTTAACATAATTTTTACTTGAAGGTATTTTCTAAAGATGTAGGGATCACAGACATGGTAAACATTATTTAATTGCAAGATGAAAAGGTAAGGATCTACAAATAATTTAAGGTGCCACATATGGATTTGGGTGGAATTATCCAACAATCCAATCAGAACAACATACATTGCTTGGTTATTCATAGTTGTTCCTAATCATATGCCAATTGAGTGAAACAACATGTGTGAAGGCGAGTAAATAGCCCAAGATGAAAAGGTGATATTTGGATTTGATGGAATAGTACCATCAGTAAAATTGATGTGATATGCCAGTTAATTATTCATTTAATAATGAAAAAAAGAATAAGTTATTTGGACTATTAAAAAGAGCAACTGTACATAAAAAATACAAAAAAAGTATGAATTTTTTTACAAATTTGGAATGTAAAAATGGCAGTGGGTTGGGACATCTGTTTACTCAAGGGTAAAATTTCTCGATGTACAACCACTTGATAGTGTCCTTAAAGAGGATTCCCTTAGGGTAAGAAAGGATGTATGCTCGTCGAGTGAGGTTGTGCTTAACAATGAAGAGGCCTCACTAAAGTGTTTCTAACATCCCTTGTCCTAGAGAATCGTGGGAGATATCATAGTATAGAATATGGTTACCCTCATTCAATGAACAAGGGCATATGTGGTGATCAAATGTGGCCTTAGAGAAATTATTTGTTTCTTCAGTACTTTGTAATGAAAAGAGTTCATATTCATCTACAATATCTAAGGAGACAAGACATTATTTTAGAGGGGTAGCGTCCATCAATAGCTTGTCTGCTATCCAGAGGGTTGGTATATTGCACTCGATTGGTAGAATGGTTTCCACACCAATGATAAGGTGGAAGTGGGTAAATACTATGGAAATTTTGTTTGTTGTTTGGTAGGAACAAAGTGTATAGAAAAACATGTGGTGCCAATTGGTTTTGTGCTTATTGACTGTCCTCTATAACATGGATTTGAGGAATTTGTTGACAAACTCAACTAGGCTACTTTATTGCAGATGGTATGGGGAAGAAAAATCATGGGTGAATCTAAGAAGGGAAGACAACTCTTGGAACACTTCATTCTAGAAATGTTTTCCATGATTCAAAATTGGCTATTGGGGGACCCTGGAATGAGTGATGACATGATTGAAGAATAATTGGACGTCAATGTCCACTATGTTGTTTCATGTTGGCATGGCCTCAACCCATTTGGTGAATTAATTGATGGCCATATTGACGTACTTGCGACCATTTTTGGATGGGGTATTGCACTCGTAAATTTGATGCCCCACTTGTAGAAGGGACCAATGATAATGAGAGTGTTTAAAGGAGTTGGTGGAGCTTGAGTTTTGTGAGTGAATACCTCGAACTTCATACTTCATTTGAATGCCTAAATTAAATTTTGGAATAGGGTAGGATGAAAATAACCAGTGTAGACCATGTTTTGAGAAGTGGACATTCTTGAAAAATTTCCTATGTAAGCGCCACTATGGAAATAAATCAGTACCCATTGAGCCTCTTTGAGTGTCATAAATCGATGTGGGATTGTATCGAGTCACTATAGATACAAAATGTCTCCAATGAGTAGATAATGGGAGGCTTGGTGAAAGATACACTCGTGATCATCCCAAGAGAGATGTGGAGAAAATTTTTGATGCAGAAATATGTAAGGATATCTTTGTACCATGGGTCCTCACATGATATTAAGAATAACTGATCATCCAAGAAGTTGTCATTCACTAGTGGGTCTTTGATGTTTGACGAAAAATTAGCGATGAACTTAGTAAGTATGAGCACCTTCTTACTCTTAGGAGTACTAAAATCTAGATCAAATTCTTGGAGATTTATGATCCACCAGACATATTTTCCATTGATAAGTCATCAATTGAGTAAGTATTTCATGGGGTTGGAATTTTCTATAACATTTTTGGTTTCTAAAAAAGTATAATGACATTGTTTTGATTGCATGGATGAAATTGTCTAATTTATACTCATTATTGTAATTCAGAGGAGGTTATGATAGATTCTTTGTCTAGTAAATCTTGTACTTTCTACACCTCTAAAAGATGATGAAAGGGTCTTTCAGGTGTTGGGAACACTTATTTGATTTTGTCGTAAGGTCATCCAAGTAAGATAAGATGAGGTAGGAGAGATCACAAGAGACATAAGTCATAGCTGATTGGTATGAGGCTCCAATATTTTTGAGACCAAAAGGAATGACATGATAGGTGAAAGCACCCCATGGTATGGTGAAAGAGGATTTGCTTTATTGTTGATTATTCATATGTTGTTATTAAACACATATTAAATTGTTTTCTATTTTAATGATTGAATCAACTATTGATTTCTTATTCACTCTTCGTTTTGAAAATCTTTGCTAGGTGATTATTTTTAAAACTACATTGAGTTCTATTTTAGAGTTGTATTTATAATTTATATTTTAATAAATCAACACTAAATATATTACTTTTAGTTTGAAAATCAAACATGACGAGTTTTCTATATCAAATCGAGAGAAGGCTAATCAAAAATTACTTTCAGGTGAACTCCCATTTTTTAATAATATACATTTGTCTGCATTAACATCGATTAAGTAAAAAACAAAAATACCTTTATACCATAAGAAAAATGGGCATTTAGTATTAATACAAAATACAAAYTTGGAAAGGATATGACAACTTGTGATAATGGAATCCCATAAGAGTCTAAAAAAACATCAAAATTGACCAAGATTGACTSATAAATMAACTTTTCTTACTAAAKATGATAAGTGATCGTGGTCACAAAATTAAATTCCTCACTAACTCAAGGGAAGTACTTTAGTGCAAGGGAGCTTGCTGACATGGGCTAGAGATAAATCAAATGGGATTTTATGTGGGAAAATGTGATCAACTAGGGCATGATACCAAATAAAGGACCATGGAGACTACTAAATGAATTGAATGTAATCAATTGAGGCCCTAAAGCTAGTTTAAGGCTTATAATATCAATTTTAATAAGTGAGGGACACTCAAAAGGAGGGATTTCAACATTTGTGATTTCATCTGTGTATGTGTATGAGTATTTTTGTTCATCCTAAGGTGAGAATTGATATAGCTAATGCGTCATGCAAAAAACTATACCAATATAATTTATGTAGGGCTAATACAAATTGTAAAATTCATACATTGAACCCCTCTTTATTCCTCTTTTTCTTTGCTTTCATTTATTTGATAGTAATATGTTAACCATATTACCTCATCTCTTTTAAGAATTTTTTAATGTTTAAGGCACATGTTTATCCTTATCCATGTTCTAGGTTGAAAATTTATTTCATGATCCTCCATGCATGGATACAAGATAAATATTTCACTTTAACACTCTTTCGTTAGTACAATTACATATATTTCTAAATAGAAAAAATACTAATTTGATTTTTTATATTTCTAGATAGAAAAAATACTAATTTGATATTTTAAAATATTTAAAATGTAATTTTATTCCTTATTTTTTTTTTTATGAATTTCTAAATTTACTTATTAAAATTGTCATAACTCTCTTATTTTACATAAGAACAAAGTCCTGAAAATCCCTTCCTTCCTTTATAAAGAAGTCGTACATTATAATCGATGGATGATTAGCAGATAAACCATTCCTCGACCCTATACAGAGGTTTAGGTGTGAACGCTCTGTTCATCATTTCCATGGCAAATTCCTCGACCTTATTATGTATAGCAAATTCCTCGACCTTATTATGTATGGCACATAGAATGTTCAGGAAAGGTATCAAGCATTCTTCTGTATGTTATGCATTTTCGCGGAAGTGAAGTAAAGCAAAGATTCCTTCGTCATTCATAGATAAACCATTTTAATAGCGCCAACGTCCTCTATCTGCAACAATGATAGCCATTTGGTAACTGGAATTCGGATAGTTGGTTCCATTGTATCTGAGTTTGACGTGTGGAAAGAAAGCCAGAAACATATATTAAATTTAGAATACCTTATCGGATGTATAGACAGTGATATTATTCGGAATTTGACACGTTTCTCACTTACAACAGAGTATATTCATGGTGCCGCTATTATTTATGTTGCACATTCCCAGCACTTTGATATAATTGTAGGGTTAGGAAATTCATTACTATCAGGATGAAATGAGAAGAGCGAGCAGAGTGGATATTATGGAGGAACAATGTCACAAACAAATATTGATGCGAGCATTCTCTTCTGCTGGTCTAACTAAAGTCACGGCTATAGGTCTTCTGCTCTAATTAATCTCTTGGTGAGAGGTACGAAAACTACTTTGTCGACTCATATTGACAAAATAAAAACCTAATTTTGTTCTGAATTTTTTTGGTTCTCTCCATAAACACATTTAAAACAGAATTTATCAGCGTACTATAAAAGCCAAGGTTTTGGCTGTTTTGAAGGTTATTTTTAAGAATGCAAATTTCATTTTTCAATCACTAAAATGATCGAAGTGGAAATGTTCAAATTTTATGATGTTTGTGTATGGCATCAGCATGATCTGTTTACAATCACTTCATCGAATTGGAAAGGTTTTGAATCCATGTATGACATCAGCATAATCTGTTTAGAATGATTTTAGGCCAAACCTGATTAACCAGATTATTTCTATGTCAATTTGTTGGGATGAATTGGCTTTTGGCCACGATGGCCACCAAACTCCGCAGATTAGGACGGCCTCAAACAATAATGCTATAAATGTTTGTGATATACAGGAGCTTATTGACATATCTGGAATACCGCATCAATATAGACCCTCTTGTGTTTCTGTTGAGGTCCAGCGCCAGGTGTCCAGTTCCAAGGATGAGGTCTATGTCCATCGTGGGAGAATCGAAGGACGTTGTATTAATTGCAAGAGACGGCTCCATGATGCAGGGAGGTTTATGTGTGAGAAACAGGTTGGCAAGTAATCATGGCAACAATGGTTTGCATGATGATCATCCTGTGATTTCCATTGATCCTAATGCTCACAGATTAACTCTAATATTACTCCTGTGGTAACTTATAAGAAAGATTTCAATTCAAAACTCTGTGATCCGCCATTTTGTCCCAGAAATAGGGTCTGACAATAATCAGATTATGGAAGGTGGTGGCTGCAAGAACAGATTCAAATTTTTACGTTCTCAAACTCCAGTGTTGCATCCAGTAAAATCCTGTGGTTCAAATATCTGAGGGCCGAATATGCAGATGGGTCAATCCATTTGTGATCATGATAATCACCAGAGTTTCAGGAAGAAATCAATCTACTCTCCATAGAGCACCCTTTTGGTGAGCAGGAAGGTTAAAGAAGAATATTTTGTTCAAGTGAAGGTGAGCAGTAATCTTAAATAAGAATATTCTGTTCAAGGTGGTGGGCATCTGTGATTTTTCAATCAGAATGTTCACTGTATTGATTATTTATTGATGGAGTTTGGTCAGGTGGTTAAATTTTTCTGGGGGATTTAATTCTGAATTTGGGGTTGCTTCCGAATTCAGATTCAGTTTTAAAGTTACATATGTGGCAGAGCTTGTGAGCTCTCTTGTAATTCATTAGCATGTCCTAGTTCGGCTCAGGTTGATTTGGTGTAGTTGTAAACGCTGAGTCCTAGTTCGGCTCAGGTTGATTTTGGTTTGGTTGAGTCTATTTTTTGTTTCGGTTAAAATAATATTAAAACGACAGATTAACATTAATTTTTTTAGAGTGTGAATTTTTTTTAGAGATTGAACTGTGTGTAAGTTTTCAAAATATTTGGCATTTTGACTGGATGCTCTATTCATCATTAGGGACATATAAGCTATAAGAATCACAAAAATAAGTAAATTGGAGTAATATTAAATAGGATATGAATTATGATAGCCATTAAAGAATATTATTAAAATAATAAAAAAAAAACTAAATAGTTGTTGACAAATAATAATGAAATTCAAAAGAAGAGGAAAAAAGTAAAAGGTGACAAATATAATTTATATTTATATTTGGAATATTAAAATGGATTATACAAAAAATAAAGAGTTGGGAACATTAAAATGAAAAAATATGGAGGGGAAGCAAATACAAGGGCAATTAAGGATGATGGATTAGGTCAAAAAAGGGGCAAGAGGAAGAGAGAGAGATTGCAAGAGAGAATGATAGAGAGGGAGAAATCCCCCAGAGGTAGATATTCAAAGACAAAGAAGAAAATAAGAAAGAAATATATTTGAGGAAAAATTGATGAATAATGAGTGGAGAGAAAGAAGAGGTTAATTTAAATAGTTGGTCGATAATGGGATTTCAGAATTGGTTGCATAATGTAAATAGTTGGTGGATAATGGGATTTCATAATTGGTTGCGTTTGTAACCATCTTCCCGATTAAAATTATTAGGATTCTTATTGATTTCAGGAGGTTCATGGATGATACAAAAGGAGTAATGAGGTGTTGATGCAAGGATTTTAGTTTGGTCAAAACAAGTAAGGTTTTTCAAATTGTGGTAATGTTCAATGATATCTTACTTAGAAATGTGGTTGTGGAAACTGTCATTTATATGCTCTTTATGGTGGGTTTTGATTGATCTGCATGTTTTGTCAATGTCGTACATGTTTTGTCAATGTCGTATTTGCACAAGAGAAGGAAATTTGGTAAACGTCTTGTCCTAACGTATTTGCATCTTTAGCAGTTTTAAAAATATGCTTGAGGATTTAATGGGGTGCAAAAGGAGTTTTGATATTATTTTTGGCTAAGATATTATAAATATGATCAATAACGCCATGAATGTAGGGAAGATAAATAAGATCTGTCAATAGGGTGGAGGAAGGGGTGTTTTTAGTTTTAGAGTGAAGGGATGAAGGTATCTATTTGTGTGAGTCATTTTTTCTATAAACTTGGTGGGTTAGGGTTCCATTAGGTTTGTGGTACATGAGAACATCCAAAAATAAAATATTTTTCTTTTTAGACTTCCATAGTGAATTGAATATGGGGAGAGATGTTGGTAAGGTTGAAAAAGAAAGAATTCAGAGAAGTATGGCCACGAGGCCAAACAACGCACATATTGTCAACAAACTGAAACCAACATTTGGCATTTACATGGAAATTGTTTAAGGTTAAAGGTTCAAAATGTTCCATAGAAATGTTGGGAACAATATATGATAAAGATGATCCCATGGTTGTACATTCTATTTGTTCATAACATACCCTTTTGTATGTAAATAAAGGGGAAGTGAGGCATATTTCAACTACTTTAGGAGTTTATGGGTCAACAAGTTTGGAGATAAGATCTATGGATTCAAGAACAAAAATTTTGGTGAATAAGAGATGACATTGAAACTAACCATGTTGTCTTATTCATCAAGGTGAATATTATGAGTTTTATCTAATGAATGATTGAAGATTATCAACAAAAAAATGGGATAAGGCACAAGTGGTATCCCCTATATCACTTACTATAGTTCCAAGAGGGGTGTTTTTTTTTATGAAATTTAAATTTTCCATAAATCCTTGAAGTTTGAGGGTTGTAATAAATAAGACTTAAACTGTAGCAATTCCTTTATCATATTTTAACTCTGGATTTGAACCTGTAATCTCCAAGGAAAAAATCCATGTTCTTAACCATTAAATCCACTAAAATTGTATAAATTACAAATTATATATATATAACAAAATTAAAATTTATATATATTTATTATATATAATATTATTTATAATAATATAATTAATATAAACATTTTAAACATAGTAAAAACGGTAGATGAAAATATTTTAATCAAAAGTACCAAAAATTACAATAATAGTAATATTATAAACCTAATTTCATACTTAGTGTTTGCATTTATAATTACAAATTATATATTTTTATTTTAAAGATAAATAATAATAATATTGTAATATGAAGATAAATAATAATAATATTATAATACCTAATTTAGTTTAGTATTTAAATTTATAATTACATATTATAGAAATTAGGAAATATAGATTATAATAATAAAATTTAAAACGTAGTAATGGGTAAAATAAAATACTTTATTAAAAACTCAAATAATTCTAATATTATAATGAGTAATGTAATATCAATATTTACAATTATAATATTATGTGGACGGAGGCACACGCTATGTGTATGCAAATAATGATAAAATCCATTTCATATTTATTAAATATTATAATATGAAATATAATTATTATATTAATAATTATTATTTTTAATTCATATAATAACTATTGTATTAATAATAATTATTTAATATTATAATTTATATTTCATGTAATAAATATATAAATGTTGCGATATTATAGTATAATATTAATATAATGGATGTTGTTTTAGTTAATAGATAATTAAATTTAAAACGATTACTTATTATACTTTTTATATGAGAACAATATCTTGGAGGAAGTGTTTTCATACAAATATGTTGGAATCTATATTTATCACAAGCTCGATAGTGTTGAGAAAGAGATAAATGGAGGGTGGAAAACTTATTAGACATTGAAAACAATTGTAAATCAATGGATTTTTGGCTTTGGGATGAGAAAAAATATCTCTTTAATAGCCTAGCCACTCTGAAGTTTGGGGAAGTTTGTATTTCCCCCATCAAGAACATTGTCATGATTAGATATCTAACTTACAAGAACAAGATAAACAATATGGATGGCAAGAAGCTCCCCAAAATTGATTCAAACTCTAGCCAAAACCACCATCATAAAGATGTCAAATCTTGGCTCAATCATCTCGAAATACAAGAAAAGTCATGATGCATAACACTCATAATTTTTCAAATATTATAATTTCTAAATTTAAGGAGAATATGTGGCTTAGTAAAGAATCATAGGATAAAAGGAAACTAAGATGCTACAAGGAGGTGGTCTACCCTACTTTCGAAAATCAAAAGTACTTTTAGTTTTGAGAAGTCCAAAGAAGAAAATCAACATTGCTAAAATAAGAAGAAACTCTCACTAGAAGAATATGCCATCTTTATGACACTAAGAAGGTTGAAGACGAAAAACACTTCCTCTTAGATTTCCCTACCTATTAGCAAATTAAATCCCAATTTAAAAATATTTTCCACAATAGAGACCTTCCTAACCTCCTAAATCGTCAAAACTATTGTGATATTGGAACACTTTTCTCAATACTTGTTGAGTACATAAATAAAATTTAAAAAAAATCAAATTAATCTCTTTCCTTCTTAAGGTCCTATAGATCAATTGGTCTGAACATTAATCATCATCTTCATCATCTTATCTACATTCACTAATAATCAAAGAATTGTATTAATTTTGTTCATATTTCATATATGATATTCATTAAAACCAAATCCAAGACTATGGTAAACCACCCATTAGTTTATTTTTAATTACAAATAATTTCTTTCTTATTCAATATTATATATATGCTTAAAAAAATAATTGTTTTTTCACAATACTTAAATTACTTTTTATCAAGCATGAAATTGGCTAACCAATTTTACTTTAATGAGCTATAACATATTGTGATTTTTCGATCTTAAATTATACTTTTAAGTTTTGAGTTTTATTATACAATGTTTATTTTGTAACAAATATAAAGAAAAAAATAATTTAGTACTCAATTATTTTTTTCCTTTATATTATAAATAGTCTCATCATTTCATTTTATTTACTTGATGATTATTATTAATAAATTTCAAAGCTACAATTTATATTCACATATTATTTACAAGTTATACTCTACACATTTAACTATTAGCGTCTATATTTATAAGCTTTTCCGTCTTCTAATTAACACGAAATTATGAAAAATTTAGTAAATTCTTTGTGAAACGTTGTTAAGGATTAAATTGTTCTTACTTTATGTTGCCTTCATGTAGTTTGTGTTTCTCTTCAAACGGCTAGATGAGTTCGCGTAATATTACCTTCTGCTGTCCAAGTTAGAATTAGGGAAGCTGGTGTATCCAGTTGTGGTTATGTGGGATTTAAAGCATCAACTTCAGTCCAAACGGCTGTTGAGGCATTCCATATTCTAATTATTGGTCGTCGAGTATATATAGAGAAGAAAAATACCAATTCTGCTAAAGGGGACTCTCCAGGAAACAACATTGGTGGTGGTGGGGAAGGTGTTTTTTTTAGACCTCGCCTTCGTCCATATCATTCCCTCTCGAAAATTTTCCTCCACATCTAAACCAATGGGCATTTTATAGTTGGATTTAGTCGATTGAGGGTCCCTATCCATACTCTATACTTTATACTTGGTGGTGCAAAGCACTACATTTATCTTCAAATTTTTTTATTTTATTCCTCTCTTGAAGCAAAGTTTCCACTATTACTTTCATCCTATTATTGTATTTTTTTCTCTTGGGTGTGGATTTTCCCTATAGAGATAAATATGGATGTCCTATCATCCCTAATAAGGGCTTCTTGATATGGAACAACACTATGAATATCAACAATTTCACAAAAGGGAGCATCCGCTTAAGTGATGGTGGCTCACCATATTTTCTAATATGTAATGAACATTCCACAAATGTCCAATGTGTAATGAAGATTTCACAAGTTCCTCCAATTCCATACTTTCTACTAAATTCAATTATCAACACTAAAAACCACCCTCACACCATGAAATTATCACAAGAGGAAGCAAAGAAACATACTTTGATCAAAGAATTTTCGCTATGATTCTTCCAATTTCAATCAAAATTGAAAGGCACCTCCATAAATTTGCCAAGAATGAACTAAGGAACTTCAAAAGATACACTGGAGCTCAACTACTTTGGATATAGACCTAGGCCACAGAACCAAAATATACCTAAAAAATGAAACATATCTTCCTCTAAGAAGTCAAGAGACCTAGGTCATGGTAGATCTTTTCTAGATTGTGCTCCTTAAATGATTCTTTAAGGGGGAAACAAGGGAATGCACACAAGAAAACCATCCATACCAACAAGCTTCAATACACCGCATTCATCAACAATTAAATTAAATCCAAATTGAAAGAGTTGATCCCTCATTACAATTGAAATTTACATTTATAGTATTATTGTGAACCTTGACTTCCATCCCCCCTCATTAAATTTGACTTGTCACCTATGTGGCATGCAAAAATTTGGACAATTCATAAATACTTGATTAAGGAATTAGGGAGATGGAAAACCCTCCTTTTGTCCTCAATGTTCCACATTCCAAGATGAAATATTTATTGGCGAAGTGATAGGCTTGTTGATCCCTTTCTCTTAGGACGTGGAAAAACACTAATGCGAAGTAATTGAGCTTTTGGTGGATTCACTGATTAAGTCTTTTTAAATAGCTATGAAGCAAAGTGGGCCAATGCATCAGTCTGATAATTATTGTTGAATCCACGATTACAATTAATTCACCGATTAACCTTGGGTCAAGAAGTTTTAACACTTGGTATAGTGCAAGTTCCTTGACCCAATTCTTAGTAAATTGACTCAAGGCCCATTCATAACATACTTATTGATTTTATTTGAGATAAAAAATGATCCCCTAAACCTACCACCCATAACACATTTCATTCTTTACTAAATTTATTAAATTTAATTTTTTCTATTATTATTATGTCTAAATTTATTATTTCTTTATTTATTGCTATCCATTTAAATCTCATTCAAACACACACATATATAATCCTTCTTTCATCTAATTGTTATCCTCCATTTAATATTTATATTTTAATTCACATTTTTTTTCTTATGCATGACATATTATAGTTAATCTTCATTTTTAGTTAATAGGGTTTACAACAAATAAACATACTGGCAGGTAGAGTTTTCTTTCGTTTAAACTTTGGGGGGTCATTATCATGTTGAATTTTAAATATTTTTCATTTTAATTTCATTTTTATGGTAATTTTTGTAAATTTAATTTCAGATCATTCTAAATTATTGAAAAATTAAAATCTTCTATTTTTAAATTATATTTAAAAAAAAATCATTATAATATAAAACATATATTTATTTTTTATTAATATAAAAATTATTATTATTACATTTCATTTTTTTTCATTTTGTCTCCATTTTTAGTGTTACATTTTTATGTAATTTTAAATTCAATTCCCAAAAATTTATAATGTTAGTGATGTTCTCTTCATTTTTGCTCTAAAAAATATAGAGACTAGCAACTTTTCAAAATCATATTCTTATTTTTAGAACTAGACATATGAACATGACGTCCAATTAAAAATTCACATATGAATGATACATATGTACATGAAAGAGAAACTCTCATAATTATTAAAAAAAACATGTTATTATAATAATAATTTTTTTCTATGGTATTGCATTTGATACCAATAGGTTTGTATATATGATTAGAACAAAACAATCATGTTTCTATAGAAAAGTATTGAAACAAGCGTCCTATTATAATAATATATCTATAATAAGGAGAGTAATATATTAAGGGTATATGGAGGTTTATTTTTTACTTGAAAGAAAAAAAAATTGAGTTTGCATAACTGATAGGAATCATAACATTAATGAGGTGGATGCATTAGTTGTTTTCAAGGTTTTATCTATTCTAAAATCTAACGGGTTTAAAAAGAAATAATATTCAAGGAATAACAATAATTTTTATATTTTTATATCATAAAATCTCTTTTAAAAATGTCAAATTTTTTAGATATATACAATGAATTTGTAATGTTGAGAAGATATTTTAAGGAAATTGAAAATTTTCATTTCTTATAAAAGAAAAATGTGGACATTGAAGGTAGGTCATCACATGAGAAACTTTGCAAGAGGAGATATTTAAGTTAAATGGGGGGACTATGGAAACCATCTCCTTATCTGTTCTCTCAAATCATAAAGAGTAAGTGTTTCAAAGAGTATATACAACCATTAACATGCCTTATCATACAACTGTAACTCGATGGTAAGTCAAGCCACCATGATTGCCATTGTCATTTCATATATTCATCATTTGCATGGGCTCTAAAGTTCTTAACATTTGATTAATTATGTAGTGCATGTTGCTTTATTGAGAAAGTATATGTGATATGGCTTGATTCATTTGTTTCCAATTTAAACATGAGCTTCATCTCTAAGTAAAACAGGTGGCATTTACTAGATATGGATCCTCTAGTTGTGGTTTTTTCTATCTAGTTGTTAGGTAGAAAAATTAAATTGATGGAACACTAAGATTGCAAAAGAGGATGTAGTTGTGTCTTTTGTGAGATTACATAGGTGCATAAGGAAATGCAATAATGTTAGTAGGAGGAAACAAAATACCAATGCACTGTTACGAAATTGACCATCCATTGGAACAACTAGAATCTAGAATTTGAAGAACAAAACTAGCAATACAATTATGACACAGGCCAAAGTGTTGTTAAGATTGCAAATCATACTCGAAAAATTCAGGAGTGGAAGAGTGAATTCAAAACCACGACGAAAATACGTTAAAGGAAGAACCTAAATTTGGCCTTGCATTTTATGTCTCTTCTATCACTTATTGGATTAATTACACCCACCCAAACCTCCCCCAAAAAGTTTTACCCCTTCCTCCCCCCATTAGTTGACTTATCTTATTCTAAGTACCCCTCCCTCTACAACCACTCTTTGAACTTTAAGGAATGTCTACACATTCTATGCTTTCATAACTTAGATATAGTGGATTCCACAAGTAAAATAAGCCTTCTTTCTCTAAATGATATCGAGATGCACTCTAACAATGTTGCACAAAAACCCTACATGGACATGCAAATTGATGTCAAGGCAATGAATTTTATTAATTTTTTTTTATGACTTTAACATGTTTTTCCCTACCCATTTTTTACTTTTACAATATGTAAGATGATATAAATAACTGCGAAGTTTTTAATTGTTACAACTAGGATGGAAGACCCGATGGGAAGTTGGCTATTAAATATTTTGTTTCAAATATTAAGCGAAGGCCAAACCTAATTTTTTTCATTAAATCACTATTTGGTATGACCACAACTTTTTTAAATATTAAATCTACGCATTAAAATCCTCTTTTAAAAAACTAAAAACAATCACATGTCCTTTCAAGTATATTATTGTTGCGAAAATGATCTTAGTGGAAGCGAAGGAGGAGAACCTAGTTTTAATCGATCTATATGAGGATAGCCGTTTTTTTGGTACTTGCCATCCCAAATACACTATCAAAATGTTGGATACAATGAGAGATTTATTTGGACGTTACCACGCAGTCTTCTTCCCCGGTCTTCTTTCTCACTGTTCAGTTCAAGCAATAAGCTTTGGGGAAGAAGATATCCCAAATTTTTCATAACATCATCATCAATGAATTTATTATTTTATGTTTTTAAAGTTGATTTCATTTGTTTTTATGTTTTGGAAAATAAATAAAACTAATAACTTAATTAGATTAGTAAAAAACGTTCGATATATTGACTCAAAAAGATTTATTTGGATACTACTACACTGTCTTTTTCCTTCTATTTCTTTCCCATTATTCAAATCAAATCAAGACATAGCTTCATGTAAAAAGATAGTATAATTTTTTTTAATTTTATCACTATTTAAATACAACATTTGGCTAAAACAATTATTTTTTAGATACAACATTTGGTTAAAATAATTAGTTTTTAGTTTGTAAATTAATTTTTAAAAATTAAAATCAATACATACGTTATAGGTAATATTTCTTGTAGGTAACATGTTGGATTACTGAGAGGGGGTGAATCAGTAATAGAGAAATAGTAATCATTTTTAACCAAATAATCCAAGTGTTATATCAATGTAGAGTTATCATCCAATAATGAGCAATGAACAAATGAACAATCATACACATACACAGTGCACCAGTGTTTTACGTGGAAACCCAAAGCAAGAGAAAACCACAAAATTATTTTTCTTATATGACTTGAAGAATTACATTCATTGGAAGCACCAACTTCCTTTGTTTTCGAGTTGCAACTAGAAGGAGGCTCCAACCCCCTAGTTTCTTAGGATATAACCTGAGGAAAGCCTGAACTCCCCAATTATTTGGCTACAACCCCCTATGTTCTCCGGCTACAACTACTTGTCCTTGCCCCGTCCAACCGCCCTGAAGTAGAAGTAGAATGATGGAACCACTATCACACTATCACTGTGAGATATACCATTATAAACCTGTACCAATAAACATGAGCCATGCATCAACCATTCATCAAACTGTACCTCAACCTATAATCAACTTGTACCATGAACAAGTGCATCAACCACACACCAACTTGTACCAAACAACCTGTAATCAACCTACACCATAAACAAGTGCATCCAACCATGTACCAAGTATGTACCAGTCATGTGTCAACTACTCATCAACTATGGCTCATCAATATGTACCAACATCATCAAATATACACCTCATGTATGTGCCAACTCATCAACTACTTGTCTCAACCATGTACCCAACATGTACCTCCACCAAAAGCCCTCATCAATTTCATCATCCAAATATGATTTGTAACTCTCTAATAGACCTGGAGTATATGATCACATAACTTATTGAATTTTGTCTCATTATAGAGAGTGATCTTGTACATCACTCCCCGCACAAAATATTTGTTGAATGGATCTTAGAAAGCATCATCAAAAGAATTTATCCTCCCTTGAATGCCAGCCTTCTTTTCTTCACCTTCCCTCTGAATTTTGGCTTAGATATTCTTTGGTTACCTCATACACCTATAGATATTCAATATGCTCAAGTGTATTATAAAATGAGAGAGCCTTGCCTCTTATTTATACTCTCAAGGTACCTTCCTTAAAAACATCTTCTAGATTACTTTGCCCACTTTCCTTATTTTAGGGTTAACCCACGTCTAAATTCTCCATTAAATTTATTATTTAAATAATTTATTTTATATTCACTTTGAATTATAGTACACTCACAACTTCATTTTATTATTTACCTTCTAAAATCTCTTAAACCACTTTGACTACTTTGACATTTTGGGGCTTCTAAATTACATATGAGGGTCCTCCAACTTCGTAAGGCCATACATCTCAAACCGTGAGGAGTTATGTAATGTTCCACATACCACCATAAATGGAATGAAATTTACTATCCATATAGAATAGTATTACTTGAAAACATATCAAAAATAATATCATTATCCATCAAACAAACTTGGGTCCATTACCCAAACATGGGTTCTCCACCTTCTCATGGTCATAACTCTCTAACCGTGAGGAGTTATGTGATGTTCCACATACCACCAGAAATGGAATGACAAGAAATATTCATCTAGGATAGTTTCACTGACAAATTCATTGACCTTCATCTCATTATTCCACAAATACGCATGGGTTCTCTCACCATATTTCTAGGATAACTCAAACTGCAAAGCGTCTTCCCGTGAGGGATTTCACCATAAGGGGACCACTTTGGAGTTCATCCATTTGTACTTATTATCAACAATGAGAACACAATAATGAGTCATATTTACATAAAAAAAAATTGGTTCCATTACTGAAACCTTTGTGCTATCGGTCTTTCTTCAATGGTTGACATCAATGACAGCCTACCTTAATCAACAATCTCCCCCTCTGGCATTGATGGAAACACTCTGATGCAAAACTAAAATTGTCTCATGCAATGTTGAAGTCATATTGCTCATGATCCCCCCGGAAACATGACTTTGTCCTATGCATATTTGTGACCATTGCAACCCCTGGAACCATTCCTCTATCCTCTGCATCTGATGAATCTCTCCCCCTTTGACATCAATGGAAAATGTATATTTCCATTCGGGGTTGCTCCCCCTGACTGAACTATCCTCTTTATGGTACTTCCTCATGTACATCTAAGAAATATAAGATAATCATTCAAAATCATTCATTTTGGAGTAGAAATAACTCTAATTCTCTGGTGAAGATACTCAAAGGATTCCCGTGGAAGTGGTTTTATAAAGATGTTTTCCACTTATTCTTTTGTGCCAACATACTCAAATCTGATGTTCTTTTCTGCAACCTGCTCTCATAGAAAGTGATACTTTATTGGAATGTGCTTCATCTTGGAGTGCATCATTGGGTTCTTTGAGATACTAATGGCACTTGTATTATCACAATAGATTGGAATGGGCTCATCATACTCAACATGTATATCTTCCATAGTTTGTTTCATCCAAAGAACCTGTGTACAACATGATGTTGTTGCAATATACTCTACCTTGGATGTAGATAAAGATATCGATGATTGTTTCTTTCTTAGCCATGATAATAAACACTCACCCAAGTATAACGCTCCTCCATTGGTGCTTCATCGGTCATCAATACAACCTTCTCAATCTGCATCTGTGTAGGCAATAAGTGATAGATCCTTTCCTTTTGGATACCATAATCCAAAATCTTTTGTTCCTCTAAGATATCTGAAAATTCTCTTCACTGCTAATACATGTGATTCCTTTGGTTCTTCTTGAAATCATGCCACATGTCCAACCACTTGCATTACATCTAGTCTAGATGTTTTCACATATAGTAGGATGCCAATCATTAACCTATATTGCCTTTGATTTCTAGACTTTGAATCATCATCTTTTCTCAATTTGCAACTGGTTTGCATGGGAGTGATAACTAGTTTGCAATCTTCCATTCCGAACCTCTTTAACATTTCTCTGACATACTTGGTTTAAGAAATAAAAATTCTTTGGTTGGTTTGATGTATCTGAAGTCCTGGAAAGAAGGATAGTTCTCCAAGTAACAACATTTCAAATTCATTATGCATATCCTTTGCAAATTACTATCTTAACCTATCATCATCACTACGAAAAATAATATCATCAACATAAAATTCAATTAATAAAATATTATCTTGACTTACCTTGATGTAGAGGTTGATGTATGCACTTCCTTTTTTGAAACCTACCTGTTGTAGATACTTATCCAGTCTAGAGTACCATTCTCTAGGAGTCTTTTTTAGACCATACAAGGACTTCTTTAATTTACACACATAATCTGCATTGTCTAACAACTAAAATCCTTATGGTTGTTCAATGTAGACTTCTTCTTCAAGTTCTCCATTCAAAAAAGATGATTTTACGTCCATCTGATACACTTTAATATTTTTGGAGCATGCATAAGATAAAATCAAATAGATTGCTTTCATTCTGGCAACTGGGACAAAATCTCTTCAAATTCGATTCCTTCAATCTGTGCATATCCTTTACATACCAATCTAGCTTTGTTCCTTGTAACTTGTCCATATTCATTCAATTTATTCCTGAAAACCCATTTTGTGTCGATCACATTTTTATTCTTTGGTCTTAGAACCAATTCCCAAGTGTCATTTTTCTCTATTTGATCCAATTCTTCATCCATGGCCTTATTCCAAAATTCATCCTTGTTGGCTTCTTCAAAACAATTTGGTTCAATTGTAGATAAGAGTGCTAGGTGTGTTTGTTCTGGTGAACGGATTCTTCTTCTAGTCTCAACTCCTGCATCTTTGTTTCCTATAATCTGATCTGAAGGATGATTCATCTGTACTTGTCTTTTAGGTGTCTCTGGAGACACTTTTTTAACTTACTCTTCTATTTCTGTCAGATTCTTATCATCTACCTCTTCTACTTATTTTTCATCTTCTACTTCTTCTTCGAAAGTTTGTTCCATTGATTAATTTTCTTCTTCCTCCTTTGATTCTGGTCTACCCGTTTCATCAATTTTTATGTTGATGCTTTCAACAACTTTTTTCAATCTCATATTGTAACACTTGAATGATTTCCTTGTACTTGAGTAACCAACAAGTAATCCTTTGTCCACAAGAGAGTCAAACTTTCCCATTCTTCCATGTTCTCTTTTGATGTAGGATTTTCTTCCAAAAATTCAGAAGTGCTTCACATTTGTTGGTCTTCCTTTCCATAGCTCATAGGGAGTTTTGTCTATGTTGTTTTTGAGCATTACTATGTTTTGAATGCGAAATGTTGTATATATCTGTCAATTTGAAATCCATTAGCATTGTTCGAGCCATTTCCTGTATTGTCCTATTCTTTCTTTCAACAACTCCATTCTCTTGAGGTGTCCTAGCAACAAAGAATTGTTTTTTTATTCCATGACTTCTGTAGTAGTCCATAAATTCCTTTGAAGTGAACTCTCCTCCATTATCAGATCTCAAGCGTTTGATTTTTGAATCCATTTCATTTTCAACCATTTCCTTGTAGATCTTAAAGTTTTCAAAAGATTCTGACTTATTCTTGAGAAAGAAAACTGCAGTCATTCTTGTATAATCATCAACTAATAGCATAAAGTATTTCTCACCTTTTAAACCCTTTTTTATAGTTGGTCCAACTAGATCAGTGTGCACAATTTCTAGTGGTATTGTCGTTGAATATTCCTTTGATTTGAACTTGATCTTTGTTTTCTTTCCTTTTTGACAATGATTGCATAAAGTGTTGGTTGGTTTCGTGATATGGAGCATTTCTCTTACTGCTTCTCTTATGCTGACTTTGACAAGGTTATCAAAATGTATGTGACCCATTCTTCTGTGGAATATCCAACTTTCATCTTCCTTTCCTAGACAACACTTTTCATTTCCAATTTCACTTAACACATATATGTTTCTTGAAGTTCTTGGAGTTGTACCAATCAATTTTTCTGAACCTTCTTTCCTTATCTCACACTTTTGTGAATCGACATTAAATTTATGACCTTGGTCACACATTTGACTCACACTTAGAAGATTATGTTTCATATCTTCTACTAGTAGAAATTTTTTTGTCTTTGTATTCTTGTTCCCAATTATGATTGTGGCTTTTCAAATGATTTTAGTTGAATCATCATTTCAAAAGGAGATTGATCCATCTCTTTCCTTTCTTAATGTAAGAAACCAGTCTCTATCACCTTTCATGTATTTTGAACAGCCACTATCAACATACCAACCATGTTTTTTCTTCTTAGCTTGTATAGTGAGTGTGCATTCTTCATTTCTATATTGATTATGCTTTCTTATCCATGTCCTTTTTTGAGGTTCCTATCTGTGACTATTTTTATTATGTTACGGTTCTCTAGGAGGGACTGCCATTATGAAATATTTGGCCATGTGTCCAAAGTTGTTATATTTGTAACATTCCACTTCAGTGCTCAAAGATTCAAACCTATTGTAACTTCTTATTTTTTTTTCACTAGGCCATCTTGGATAACCCTTTTGTGTATGACTTTCAAAGTTGTTTATGTTCTTGTTATTAGCTCTTCAATTCACAAATTGATGTCCAAAATTATTACATGCATAACATAAACCAAAAAATATAGTTTGATACCCGGGAGTTGAAGATATTTTGAAAGGAGGTCCTCTTATGAATCCTTCTTCTTCTTGAGGCATATTTGTCTGTTGTTGATTCTGAAATCTGAATCTTCTCGATGGAGGAGTGTCCCTGTAATCTTCCTTGTATATCTTCCTATCCCCTTTGATTGTTTATGCACAGATTTTTGGTTATGTTTCTTTCTTTGTTGTTTTGGAGCTTGAACCATTTTTTGTCTGATTGTATCCAAGTCTGGACTTGTCAAGATGAGATTTTTTAGTGTTGATAATGTCATCCAATTTTTTTTAGCTATTATTCATATTCTTCTTTTGAATATCCTTTCTTAATGTGACAATCTATGCTTCCAAATTTCCAATGTTCCTTTCCTTTTCTTATAGTTGTTCTTTGAGTGATTCTTCAATTACTTTATCTTCTTCTATTTGAACCTTCAAATTTGTGATCATTTCATCTAGTTTTTTAGTATCTTCTTTCTTGTTTAGTTCTGCTTGTAGTTTCTTGTTTTTCTTTTCTTCTCTTTTGATAATTTTTATGGCACACATCAATTCTTCTCAGTAGTCAAATTATGCCTCTTCAATTTCTTCTTCAACTTCTTCATATTCTTCTTTGCAGTCTTATTTATCAGAGTCTTCTACTCCCATGAATAGAACTCTTCATGTCTCACTGTCACTGAATTCATCTTCATCTGATGATGAGATGTCTTCTTTGGTGCATAATATTTTATTGAAAACTTTCTTTGTAGTTCTTTTTCCTTTATATGTTTGTTTTCCTTTTGAGTAACCTTCATCATTTATCTTTTTCTTATGAGAACATTTGTTAGAAAAATGACCAATACCATCACAATTAAAACAAATTAAAGGAATCTTACCTCTATACCTATTGTCAATTCCCTTGTTCAGTCTTTTGACAAAGTTGGCCACTTCTTCATCATCTTCTGAGATGTCACTATTGTTTCTATGTTATTCTTGTTGCTTTTCCTTTTGATTTGATCTTTTGGAAGCTTTGAAGGATGCTTATTTTACATCTTGATTTTCTTGTTCAGTTCTCATTTCATATGATGTGAAGATTCCATGCAGTTCATCCATGCTTATTGAGTTTAGATATGATATTTCTTCTAGTGTTGATATCTTAGGGTCAAATATCATAGGAAGAGATATTAGTACCTTTTGAACAATTATAGGTTCTTCGATTTCTTCTCCAAATCCTATGATTTCATTCACTGTTTCATCGACTCGTAAGAAGTAGGCAACAATATTCTCATCTTCCTTCATATTTAGTTGTTCGAAATGACCTCTGTAAGTTTGAATATTTGTTGCTTTGACTTTTGAATCTCCTTCATAAATATTTTGAACCTTGTCCCAAATATATTTATAGGATTCACTGTTGGCATGTTTACAAGAAGAGTGTTCTTTTCATTAATGGAAATAAAAACAACTATGATGATATGTTTACAGGAAATAAAAGAAGAAATGAGGAAAGCAACAATAATGGAAAACAAGGAAATCATAAGTTCAGGTGAAGAAGAAAACAATATGAAAATAAAAGCTCATGAGGAAGAGGGAATAGTATCCATGGATCAAAGATCAAAAGAGAGAGTGTTGTTCACTTTCCAGAAGTGCATCCAAGGTCCAAGAGAAGGACTTGCAGGAGGAGCAAAGGTTGAGACCTTTGAACACTTAGAAAACCTTCTAATTCAGAGAGATCTGAAAGCTCAGGAGGAAGAGCGACAGTGGTCATCGGATCAGTGTTCAGATAGGAGGAGCATGTAGAAATATCAAGTCATCAATCTTAGAAAATGATCGATGAACAACTTCTAGTTCAGGTCTAAATATGTCAAGAGTTTACACTCAGGAAAGTTTGAGATTTGAAATCCCCATAATGCAAAGTTTCGTCAATCGTCAGATCAATTTCGAGTGGAAGGATAGGATAAGATAGAAAAGTTGCATCACAGAAAGATTGATTCATCGATCCATGATATTGATTAAATGAACAACATTCACTTTGGATATAGACATGTGAGGAGGTTACGCTCCTGAAAGTTTGATATTTGAAAAACCCAAAGACCAGAAATTCTAAATGAAGAAGAACTGTCAGATCTACAGATTAGACAATCACTATTAGATCAGGGAGATCTACGTCAGTAGATTACACCAGAAAATCGCATCCTTGAGGACATGTGGTAGACCACGTCAACATATCACATCAGCAAGGACACGTGGTGCAATCAGACAATGACAGGTGTCAAGTTGATTCGACATTTTAGGTACATAGAAATCACAAATCAGAGTGACATGTGGAAGAATCTCGGCTCATGACACATCATCACGTGATGCAAGAGTTACGTCATTCTAGGAGTTTTTCTTCAGGATTTTTACCACCAGTACTCTCCCAAAGACCCGAAGTCCCGAATGTCAAAGACCCAAAGTGGTAATGAATCATCCGATCTGAAGATCACTTTGGGTGTATTCTCGATCGTTGATCGTGTAGCAGGATATGTGTCAACGGATCAGGAACTCTAGATGAAAATTCTCTAGGAAAATGAAAAGGAGAAAGGTTTGAGATTGTTGAAGGCCGAAGTCCTGGAGTGGAGGACAATCATTGGATCGAGGAATGTCGTGGGTCATTGATCTAGAGTATTTCAGATATCCAGAGTTGGAAGAGTCAGGGTTGGCTTACATTCAAACACCCGACGCACGAGGGAACTCATTGATCACATCCATTGGATAGCATAGGGTTTTGGGTCGTTGATCTGGAGCGGGTTTCAGAAAATAGGAAGTGAGGATAAAGGAGGTGAGTAGTCCTCCAACTTCGTGAAAAACAATGTCCCGACGAGATCTGGGTCGTCAGATCATAGAGGATCATGGACCGTTGATTTGACACAGAGCATTTCGGATATCGAGATTTGGAAGAGTCAGGGTTGGCTCATGTTCAAACACCTGACACATGAGGTCCTAATTTGACCTCAATCGTTGATGGAGGAAGGAGAGATCTGGTCAGCGGACTTGAGAGAAAAGATATGAATCGTTCGTTCAAGAGCACCATCAAGATCGTGATATCGACATTCATGCACCATTGGGGGGCTAGAACATGTTGGAGCCTTAATTTTTCGTAAGTGGGTTGCAATTGAAATCACAATTTTGTAAGTGTTAAAGATGTGAAGTAAAGAAATGCATATAGATTCTTAAGAAAAATAGAATTTAATCAATGGCTCATTCACATAGTACACAAAGATTTATATCGGAAACCCTCAACTGAGAAAAACTTTCTTATATTCATTATATTGAATTTCACCATTCACTATAAAATATATATACAATTTTTTTAGGTATTTCTTAGATACCAAAACCCTAATCCCTTAATCTAGGATTAATTTACAAAATGGCTAAAAATAGCAAAAACCTCCCAAAAAATACTTTGGGGCACTGCCCCGAACACTACATGTAACCAGGGGGGGGCATACCTGCCCCCCCTAGGACCCCCCTAGGAAAGATCCCAATGCACATGACAAAGATAGAGCGCTAGAATGAGGGATCGTTATACGCAGTTGTCCTATCTGACACACCCACACACACACATGCAAAGAATATAACACATACCCAACATTCTCCCACTTGTTGTTTTCTTTGCATCCAGGGGTCCAAGGGATTATATAGTCAACAATCCAGGGCAGCAATGCCCATTTTTACTCTACACTAGGAGAAATTTTCTATTCTCACAGACTTTGTCAATGAATCTGCAACATTCTTCAAAGTGTCAACCTTTTCCAGCAACACCTTATTTTCCTCAACCATATCTCTCACAAAAGGATACTGAACATCAATATGCTTTCTCTTTGAATGATAAGATGGGTTCTTTTCCTGGAATATTGCACTCTGACTGTCACAATCTAATCTCACTGCTTGTTGTACAAACCCAATACCTGAACACAATCTTTGTAACCATACTGCTTCCTTGCTTGCATGAGTGGCTGTCATGTTTTCAACTTTTGTAGTTGAGAGTTCCACTACAACCTGTCTTTTTCTCATCCAATTGATTGCTCCTCCAAATAGGTTAAACACATACCCACTTGTATATCTTCTATGATCCATATCTCCAGCCCAGTCTGCATCAACAAAGCCATGTATGTCCAGCACTCTGTCCAATCTTGGTCTTCCTTGGTAGCACAATCCATAAATGATAGTGCCACAAAGATACCTAGAGACTCTATTTACTACTGTCAAATGCTCCTTCCCTGTTTCTGACATATACCTGATCAAAACTCCCACTTCTTGTTTAATGTATGGTCTAGTACAAACCATTGAATAAATCAAAGTGCCAACTACACTGGCATACGAAACATGGGACATGTCCTCTTCTTCTTCCCATGTCCTGGGACACTGATCTGCAGATAACTTTAAATCTAAAGGAATAGGAACCTTGATGGATTTACTTCCATGCATATTAAAACTCTGCAATATTGTCTCAACATATTTTCTTTGATTTAACCAGATTTTCCTGTTTGCACGATCTCTTTTAATCTCCATTCCTAGAATGAAGTTAGAAGCACCGAGATCCTTCATGTCAAATTTGGAGGATATCTTTGATTTCACCTCCTTGATAACATCCATGTTACTTCCTACCAACAACATGTCAACAACATACAACACTACATAAATGAAGTGATTACCAACCTGCTTGGAATATACATAGTTATAAACCCCGCTTCTTACAAATCCCAATCTAAGGATGTACGTGTCAAAATTTTGGTACCACATCCTAGGTGATTGCTTCAGACCATATAGTGACTTCTTTAGCTTACAAACCAGCTGTTTCTTTCCCTTCACTACAGAGCCTTCTGTCTTCTTCATGTAGATTTCTTCTTCTATATTCCCATGTACGAATGTTGTCTTCAGATCCATCTGTCCCACTTCAAGATCAAAAGAAACAACAATAGATAAAATAAATCTAATAGATGTTAACCTGGAAACAGGAGAAAAAATCTCACCAAAGTCAATTCCCTCTACCTGGGAATAACCTTTTTCTACTAATCGAGCTTTGTATTTCTCCACTTTACCTTATGCATTAAACTTCTTCTTAAACAACCATTCTCTACCAACATATTTTCTTCCAGCTGGCAACTCAATTATATCCCATGCCTCATTCTTATCCAAGGAATCCATTTCTTCAACCATGGCCTTCTTCAATAGTTTACTATCCTCTGAATTCACTGCTTCCCTGAAAGTTTTGGGATCATCATCAGTAATAGATAAAGAAAAAATGGAACGGAAATCAGGTGGACTATACCTTTCTGGTTTCCTTCTTTCTCTCATCGATCTCCTCAATACTGGGATATGAGGTTCTTCTTCTTCTTCTTCAGATGATTCAAATTTTGCATCATCCAACTCAAGCTCTATTTTCTCAGGTTCGTCTTGTGTAGGTAGGAATTCCTATCTAGACACATCTTTTACCTCTCTGAAAACAACATCTCGACTATAAACAATTTTCTTGGTTTCTGGGTTCCAAAGCTTGTATCCTTTCACACCATCTTTATGACCATTAAAGATACACTTTTCAGCCTTTTTATCCATCTTACTTCTATTTTCCTTTGGAACATGTACATAAGAATCACAACCAAACACTCTAATATGTTGAAGAGAGGGATTCTTTCTAGACCATACCTTGTGTGGAGTTTTATCATCCAATGTTGATGAAGGCGATCGATTGACTAGGTAACATGTTGTACCCACTGCCTCTACCCATAATTCTTGTCCTAACCCGACACCGCAGAGCATGCTCCTTTATTTTTCCATCAGTGTCATGTTCAGCCTTTTTACAACTCCATTCTACTGAGGAGTGTATGGAGTATTTTTTTGCCTTCCTATACCACACTTCTTACAAAATTATTCGAATTCATTTCCGCAGAATTCTCCACCATTATCTATTCTCAATACCTTTATTTTCTTCTTTGTTTGATTTTCTACTAGAGCCTTAAACTCTTTAAATTTATCAAATACCTTAGATTTCTTTCTAAGAAAATAAATCCATGTTTTCCTTGAAAAATCATCTATGAATGAAACATAATACATAGATTTACCTA
>JZKD02S1001158.1:656842-693411 GCA_000966675.3 Picea glauca
AATAGTATTTCTATTAATAAATGATCAACATAAGTGAATGTTGAAATGGGTACTTGACACTGAGAGGGGGTGGGGGTGAATCAGTGTCACATAACTATTGGACAATTTTCACTTTTCACACATTAACTGAACACCAAATATTTATTTCATTTTCTCAAACAATATATATATAAAATAATAAATACTTTATTTATTTATTTTAACTTGAATGAATACATAAGCTCAATATTTGAATATCATATTCATACAATTATGAGAGACCCGACTCTCTGTTACAAGACCCAGCTTGTAGTTCTCAGATCCAACTCAGAAATGAGGAATCCAACCCTCATAACATGTCCCAGCTTGTTGATCTCATATCCAACTAAGATTTGAGGAATCCAACCCTCATACAAGACCCAGCTTGTAAACAGGAACCAACCTGATAGAATGAACTTTCCTTCAATCCAATATATATAATATATATATACTTCAACAAGTTCAAGTACAACTTCTCATAATTCTTTCTTGTTTATATAGTCTTCCAACTGGTGTGAATTTGAAGCATTGTGTCTTTTGATTACTTGAACCATTGCATCTTTTCATTTAAAATGATAATATTTAATTCTTCCATCTGTTCTGTTAGATTAATAACTTTAGTTTTCAAACCTTTGATCTCTTCTTATCTGTTTTCTAGATGAACCGTTTGTTCATGATTTTCATGGTTAGATTGATCTAATTGTTGTAGCAACATCATATCTTTCTGTTGGAGTTTCTCCAACTCTTATAGAGTGCATAGGGTTGTGTTCTAAAGACTTTCAAGAGTCTCCACAGGAAATTTAATGTGCATATAATTTCCTGGTTCCAAACAAATCTCTCCTATAGCAACTGCAACATCCATTTTAAGTTTATGTAATTTTTCTTTAGTGATTACTGAGGTATGGCTCAATTCCTTTATGAGGTTGTCTTCCTCACTGTTGACTGAGATTTGCATCAAATCTTCTATTTCATTCTTATTAGAAATATTTTTCTCTATATTATGTAGTTCAATCTGATCGTAGTTTTCATTTTCTATATCTTCTTCATTATCTTGATAAAAATTTTGTTCTTCTGAGTTTTGTTCATTATGCTGATATGGATCCTTTGTATTAGATTCTTGTTCTTTATTATGACAGGAATCCTCTATATCTGAGTCATGTTGCTCACTTTGAATTGATTTCTCTTCTTCTTGTGTTTCATTTTGATCAAAACTTTCTAATTAAAGCCATAATTCTTTGGAAGATTTGTAGTGCTTCATCTTTTCTTTGATTTGATCTAACAATCCATCTTGTATTTCTTTTAAGGCTACTGAATTGTTTCTCTTTGCTTCCTTTGTAGTTTTGGATTTTCTCTTTGAAGTAGTTAAGTGTAAGGGATTACTTACTACTGAATCCCAAACTCCAGATCCTCCTGACTTCAGATATCTTTTCATATTTTCCCTCCATGATAAATAATTTGTTCCATCAAATCAGAGAGATTCATTTGTGGAGATAGCAATTTGTCCACCCATTTCTTCTGAATCTACCTTCAGTGTTTAAACTGTGCTGAAGGAACCCGCTCTGATACCAATTGTTTAAATCACCGCCCACACTAAGGGGGGGAGGGTGAATTAGTGTGTGTACTTTTCTAACTTTTCTTCTTACAAGTTAGTAGTTAAAACATAATTGAACATATTAAGAACATTTAAATCATAATCACAATGGGCAAGAGATACCAAATGTTTGTATAAGATTTTTTATAATGATATGTATATATATGTGAATATAGTAATGTGAATTTTCCCAGGAACAACTATTATGTATCAACACCAACTGAATTAAGGAGCACCAACTCCTTAGAGAGCACCAATTCTCAAGAAAGGCCTAGCTTGCCACAAGACCCAACTTGTTGATAGAATGCAGTCTATCCAACTAGAGTTCATATAGTAATTCAACTCTAGTAACAATGATCCATTATTGAATCAACTATATCTCATGATCAGAGGTATACCATAAACTCTCATCACCGCACTTCATCTTCTATTTGAAATTCACACCTTCCTCGCTTTATCTTTCCTCTGATATATTCATGCATTATTCACTTCAACATCTCTCTAATATTCACATGAACCTCAGGTCCAGATCCGCCTCATTAACTTCACAAGACCGCCTACTCCTTTTTCAAGCACACTGTCAAGTTCTCCAATCATGGTTGTATTTATACTTGATTATGCTCAAAACTTGTTTGAGTTATTGGGATGACTTGTGCAACAAGTTATAACTAACTTGTCCATTTACAAAAACTTTTGGGACCACCAAAGATCATCATTCCGGGTCTTCAACGTCACACCTAGAATCCCCTTTAACTTTCATAAACTGGTCATAGGTATGGATAGATTTCCTTCGTCTCTATGATTACAGAAACCAACGCTTCCTTCAAACCATGTTCATATGATCATAGGCATAGAACCACAGGCTTATCAGTTTAAGTGATGCATTACATTATTCCCTTTAAATCTCTTTACCATATGACCAATGATGGTGACCTCACGTGAGGCAAGATGAGTGCTTGAATGATTATCAATTCAATGGTCATGATTAAATATCCCGATGAGATGGACGATTGTCGGGACTTTTGGTCTTCACCCTTCGGGTATTCAGGACTTCCAACCTTTCAAATCTCCCGAATATGATTTCGTCGAACATATCATATGGTTCACATTTATATCACGGAGCCAAATCAATCGTCATAATCGATCCTTATATCTATCCTTCCATTCCTTAATTCGATGACTAGGAATTTATCAAGCATTTATATGGGTGGCCACCAATTACTTCAGGACTTTTTCTATTATACTTACGCTAACCATCCATCTTATTTTGATCAATGGTTGAGATTAAACCCAACATCATATCAACGGTCGAGATCTCCTTCAGGTCTCTGGACTTCGGAGATCTTAAATATCAACTTTCACTGTAGTATGTGTTAGCACTCTGTAAATTTTTTATGGTTCAATAGACAAACAATATAGGTAACTATTTCAACCATCTTTAGAGCTGAGGCACTAGCCTACTCAACTCAGAGAGGATCTCTCATGTGACTTGATGTTTGTTTAGAAATCGGTGGCTAGATTTGGTTTGTTTTGGGGTTTTTTAATAAAGTTGCTGGCAATGAAGGGGAGGAACACTCAGGGCTATGGAGTCAAAATTTTGAAAGTGAATGAAAAAATTGGCTAGCCTGTAGAACTCTCCATAGGATAAAGGCTAAATGAGGAAATCAATATGATTTATAAGTTGAATTTAATTAGAGTGGTAAGTGGAAAGAGAAATGGATAACTGCATCAAAGCATTATGAAAATGAATTCTGAATTAGCTAAGAAGAAACATACGCAGTTTAAATTGCTTAAGCCAAGAGCATCAAATGATGAATTATGGACCTTTAACTCTCCAATTTAAACATAAGAAAAATGTATATGGCATAAAAGATCACAGGAAACACATACAATGAGGGAAGACAAATCTCATATCACCACAATTAGAATTTTTTCATAAAGACTTCAAAGTTGTTGCACATGTATTCAATGCATCCCTAGAAAATTACAATGAAGTTCAGAACAACCAGAACTATGGCCTTGCACTTCTTCACACCACTAATACACTCAGAGCCTATAACACTTATACAATTCGAGTTCCTTCAGTGTGCAACCACTTACAATAACTGAAATGAAACATTTCAGCTTTTAGAATGATTACAAATGACAGTTTTCATAAACAAAACGTTTCATGATCCCTGCAGATTCCTCTGACGCTCTAGCTCCTTCCTCTACCACGTTATCTTTGAAATTTCACTCGTAATCTTTCAAATATAATTGCATTTATCCATATTCTCATTAAACATTTGGGAATAATATATTTGAAATAAAAATAATTCCCAAATATTTTTCTATCCTGTAGAATTAAATTTCCATAATTTAATTCATGCCCGTGGTTTTTAAGACCATGTCTTGTTTGCCCAATTCACCTTTTTATTGTAAACACATTTACTTTTACCATATCCCTGTGAAAAACATTTACTGTGTAATGTTTTTCCAATTTACCATTTCACTGTGGAAAAAATTTACTATGTAATGTTTTTCCAATGCAAAATACCTTTTATCTTCTTCTTTTACTTCTGTAAAACCTTTGGATAAAAATTATCCAAGTTTCCATTCACGTGCATCTTCCATTTAATTATTTTCCATGGAAATAAACATTAATCTCCTTGATTTGTAAAATTTAAATCTTACCTATGTAAAACCTTTTCACCGTGAGGAGGAATCTCATTTATTAGAAACTCCATAATTGTTGTTGAAATGCACTCCTAGAAAAACACATAAAACATATGATAAATGATGCATTTATTACATTGGGCTTGGGCTAGAGTGGTTTAATTCAAACTGATTTTACCTTCGATGTGCTCCATGTAAAAACATGTGTCCACCAAATAAACCGTGGTAGTATTCACCAGTCTACCTTCACATAATTAACCTCCTCGTTACTTCAATCCCTGATATGCGTGTCCACCAAATAAACCATGGTAGTATTCCCCAGTCTGCCTTCACATAATTAACCTCCCCGTTACTTCAATCCCCGATATGTATGTGCGCCCTCTGTACAACCTTTGAATTTTCCACAATAAATTGAGATTCGTGCCCATGATATGATTTGACGTCATCCCATAAATTAAATATTGGATTAAATATTAATATAAATATAAAAATATAAAAATATTTACATTAACAATAAACTTTTTTTCCAAATTTTTAAAGACTATGGGGATATGAGGCTTTAACACATGACTTTGTGAAAACATAAGGTGCTTAATAAAAGGAATATTTTTTTTATTTTCAATGGAAATATGAAAATAAAGGTAAAAATGAATGAACTGATGGAACTAAGAGAATTATATAAGCATTAAGGATATGTATAGGTTTGGGATATTTGTCAAATTTTCAAATTATGGAGAACATGAATATTTTGGATGATCAGTTGAGTGAAGGATTTAGGTGATGGGAGCTTGACGGAGCTGGTGAAAAAATTTGAAAGTCTGAGTGGAAAAATAGCATAAGGACAAGACGCTTTGGGAAAAAATAATACAAATTAGCAAGTGATAACATAGATTCCTATTGGGGATGTTATCCTCCCTATGAGGTAGCAAAGAACAGTAGACCACATGCCTGATCCATTGCGCTTCTCCCATAACATGTCTGTGTACCCTACTCCGACCTCTCACTAGCGTCTTCTGAAAACCAAATTATGCACACTGTTCTCAATTGGATACTAAAAACTGAATACACTGCTAAAATCTGACTGTACACACTACTAGAAATCCAAAATGAAAAATTCTTGACCAACAAGATTATTTTCAAAATCCTATATACTCCAAAACTGTTGAAATGAATACTCAATCAAGTTATGCTAAGGTGCCAATGCAACCAATTAAGCAATTGGTTTCCCAATTTTTCTCCGATCATATCTTTCTTAAGCAGGCAGACCAATGCAAAAGATGGCAGCTGAAAACACAAGTTGAATCCAAAACTTGAGCTTATGAATGAAACAAACTCCTCCTTCACTGAAGATTGTAATAGGATGGCCACGGGATCTTGAAAAACATGAAAATCCATTTCTTCTTGATGAGAAAAAACTGAAAGACAAGCCTCTTTCATAAGTGTTTGTTGCTCTTACTCTATTTCATCAGTTTTAAGAACATTTTCTAATGAAATGGAAACAAAAGGTTTGTCTACATTCCCATGCATCTTAACAAAAACATTCATACATTCTTGAACATCTTCAAATATGACAGCCATATTATGTGCATCCTCTTGTTCATCAAACAATTATTATTTGGTTTCATTAAACTTCTGGAAATTTTCTTGAGGACTCACATTTTGACTTTAAAATGAATGAATGGAAATAAATTCATGTTCATAACCTTCTTGTAAATGTGAAAAACTAACATCATGAACTATTTTATAGTCTAGAGTTCCCATGGATGTATTTTCAAAACCATGATTTTCAAATGAATCAAATAAAACAATTGCTTCTTCATTATCTTTCTTTATTTTTTATTGGAAAGTGGCATACACTGTTTTGTTTCTTTACTGAAAATCTATGTCATTTGTTTTTTCATTGCTTGAAATATCCATAGGTTCAATTTCAGAATCCTCATCCATGTCTAGGCCAATTAGAATTTGAACAACCACATCATTCATAGGGGAAGAAAAACAAATTTGAAACACTTTGTCTTGCTGGAAATCTTGTTGAATGTCTTCATCAAGTTCAAGAGAAGGAAAATGTCTTTCAGCAACAATTTCTTGATAAACTTCACCTTCAAACAAAGAAGGGGATACTATTTGTTGTTTGGATGAATATTCATAAAGGGATACTATGATTTCATCATTCATACACTCTTCATCACCAAAAACATTTTTAAGGTACTTAATGAAATGTTCACAAAATTCACAACAATCTTCAAACACCAAGAATGAAGGATTAGATTCTCTATAATGCTTAAAGAATGTTATGTGGAAATCCTTAACAGAGTATAAGCTACCTGGCGAGTCATTTAATTCTCCTTCTGATCTCTGCAATCTATCCCTATCATTGATCTTGCTTGCAAATCCAATGGTCATGATCCTCCAACATTCTTGAAGCCCACGGTCACCCATATGAATGAAGCCCATAATATTATACGATCAACACGATCAATTCATTGATCAAATGGTTGCTAAGGCTTCTCACTCTGATCAGACAGTTGTTGAGGCTTCTCACTCTGAGCTTATGATTTTCCTTCCGAGCTTTGATATTTTCATTTGCTAACCCTCATGATATTTTATCATAGGAACATTGTTGATCCTATCATGATCAACAATAATCATGAATTCCTTCATATTGTTTGCTTCTTCTGCTAACTGATATATTGTTAAATGCACTCATTCTTCTGATATTTGATCTTTATTCACTTATGTATTGTGTTTTCCCTTCTGATATTTGATCTTCATTCCGTTCACTTCTTCTGTTCACTGCTATATTGTTGAAATCAATGACAATCTCATCTATGGTAAATCACAATGATAATTCATCATAACAAAAAATCATCACATCGACTATTGACATCAATGAAAATATGTCCAATATTGAAAATGTTACAGACTTCCATGTCGGCACACTTCGGAACCAAGAAACTAAGTTCCTTCCATATGGGACTCCACCACTTCAATCCTCCACCAAAGGCCAGCTGACAAGAGAGAAACAATGAGGTTCTCAATAAATAAGGAAAGATCTTGGGGGTTGAACACGGTGTTTAGACTTAAAGGAAAAAGGGATGCAGACTCAATATGAAGTAAATAATTCTTCCAGAGTAAATTTTCTCTCAAATTTGAATTGTTTTCCCTTTTCCATAGCTAATAATTGGCCTCTTTATAGCCTTAAAAATGGAACTGAAGGGTCGAGTTGGAAATTTTCCATTATATGGAAGGCGAAGGATCAGAGATCTCCTATCGTGACATGGATACCCAACATTTAATTTTCATTTTATGGCACAAATCTCGATGTATGGGAGTTGTAGTGGAGGAGCCTGTGTATACACATGATGTATAGTGTGCAAGGTGCGTACATGTGGAAAACTATTTATTTTTGTCTCTGGATTTTATCAACAAGGAAGATAATTCTACATAAGGAAATGGAATAAGGCCCTCTATGCAATATTGCATAGGGTGAGGCAAATCTTGTTGTAACAGATGCCCCCTAGTGTGTGAGGTCATAGGAGTATCTGCGAAGGCCGAAATACATTATAAGCAACCTAGAAGTGGAGTGGTAGGGAACCAACTAGACAAAATATATTCTCATTACATTCTGCATTGAATTTTCATACACGGTTGCCAATAAAATTAAACTGCAGATCCATGTGAAAATATACCAAACAAGTGTTTGTGGCCATGAATAGGAAAAAAAAATGTGGTTACATGCCAATAGTTGTAATAGTCATCAACAAGGCCGAGTAGAACCAGTCTCAAAACCAATCTAAAGATATATGTATACAATGTAGTATAATTGGATCTCCCATGATCACTGAAGTCATATAGGTACTAGTCCAATGAAAGGTAACAACAATTTAGGAAAGTTGTGTCCACATAGTGATGTCTTCAAGTCTTATACACAATCCTCCAAGGGTGCAGGTCTACATCATGTGAATAAAGGAGTTGAGGTCGAATAGAATGAGACATCATGTGATTACCATTCATTGACATGTACTGTTAAAAAATGCAAGACAACCTACCAGTAATGAAAGTATGTATCAAGGAACCATGTACATTCTTACAAGTGTGAATAAAGGAGTCAATGTCAAACACCTAACAAATCCTTTTATTAGGAGAAATTGATTTATTCCCAATTGTCGATGGCGAGAGAGCCTGCCATTGATGACTGGAAGCCTCAAGGTACTCATAAGACTCTAGGTCTCGTTTTTAGAATAAATGGGCTGAAGTCGATGGAAAGAGACCCACTAAAATCATAGCATTAAGGCATCTCTCATCAGTCAGCACGAGGTAAAAAGAAGGAGCTTCATGATTTGGTGGAAATCAGATGAAGGACATGTTCACGAACCAACAACGCTATGCATATTTCACGTCTTCCAAATGAAAGCGATACATGAAAACAAACCTCTAAATATTAGCCAATGATGAAAACTGTTCACAAAGTCGAGTATACCACCAATGAGGATAATGAAATACAAGACACTGAACGAATTCCAATGTTTGCATAGATGTCTTATTGTCGAACACAAGGGAAACCACCCAGTCAATGACCAATGATGAAATGTCAGCTATTAGGTTCAAGGTTACCTACCAATGATGAAATAAGGGCTAGGGTGCCTGATAGGAATACAATACCATGTGATTATGAGACAAACTAAGGGTATGTATGACATGAAAAGTCAAGAGTTCTGAGGTGTGGCCGACACAGGTTGATAAAATTCCTTCGAACAAGAGCATGAGAGATATGGAGGACTCGTACAACATAGACCCAATGATGAAACCATAAGATGAAGGAGGCATCTATGAAATTTTCTATAGGGACTGGAACAGTAACCATTCAGTAGAGAAGACTCTATAACGAGCTCAACTTCCTAAGGCCATGCTAATCCAAAAATTATGACGATGAATGGACTCAATAACTTTGTTCTCTATTCAAAGTCAACATGATTGCTACCAATATAAGATAATACTCCCTTCCTGCCCCTCATTTTTTTTTCATATACAAATGAATGCATCGATAGAGAGGAGGAAATTATTGTTGCAAGTCAGTAAAACTAGTTCTAGCTGTGGAACATACCTATGGTTAATGCAGGGGAATGCATGTAGGAGATGGACACTCAGGGGAATGTTCCCTCCTAGGTATAGGATGTCAAATTGTGAAAGATATAAAAATGGGTCTGCTTAGTTGAGGATGCAAAAATACTCAGGCAAACAGTTTATAACGCAAAGTGAGAACCGACTATAGGATCAATACTGCAAGTAGGGGCATGAGATGCAATCACAACTTGACGCCAAAAAATGTCAGTTTTTATGTCTTTTAGTCTACTTGGTGTAAAAAAGGGATAAACCTGTGCCACATAGATGTCTTCTCAAAACCAGTTTACGAGTGTACAAAATACAAGTTCACTCGGCCATATTTTCACTTTTTGATAACGAGTCAGAAAAAATATTAACTAAGACTCATGACCTTTCAAGTCCAATTTAACGAGCGTGAAAGGGAAAAATCACTCGCCAATATTTTCGCTTTTTAAAGACGAGTTGGAAAAGAGATTAACTAAGACTCATGGATGTCATTCTAAGCATCATGTAATGGGGGAGGCCAAGGCTCCCATGTAGGACTTTTGTGAAAGGTCAACAACTTACGAATAGATGACACAATCTTGGGAAAATCGAAAGCTTTCCAGGTCGAGGAGGATAAAATACTTGCATAGGTTACCTTATCTACAATATATCAAAGAATTCCCCTTATCTATAAGGGTATAGAAGAATGAATTTGAGGCTCTACAAGATCATTCCAATCAAAGGAAGCCACCATAGGACTTAGAGGCATCATACTCGAAGAGAGTGGAATGATTCCTAGTGAAGAAGGTATGGAACTAGAAATGCTAAGGACATGGTCGAAGGATGCATCACCCTCCAAAATAAGAGTGGGATTGACCAAAGATTGCATCAGAAATGTCACTTCCTTAGGCTTATCACTCTGCAAGAGAAGAGTGGGATCGGTCGAATATTGCATCAGCACAACCACCTCTTCAACCATTGGTTGAATAAGATGCGAGACAACAAGGTCAAGAGATGCATCACCCAAAAAAATAGAAGTGGTTACAATCGAATATTGCATTGACATGACCACTGGTTGAATAGGATGTGAGACAACAAGGTCAAGGTATGCATGAGACCCTAAAGGAAGAGGGGTGTCAGCCAAATATTGCATCGACATGACTGTTGTATCAACCAAATAAGGTTGGGAAACCAAAGACGACTCAGAACCCGAAGGGCCCCCAGGAAAGGACCATGCTTCTTGTACCACAACAGTAGAAAGTCACAAATGAGTAAGGTGATATCCTTTGAAAAGCATACAAATAAACTTGGGCTTATGTCTTAAACGTCTAGGCTTCTCAATTGTATGAATGCCCCTAGCACGACTTGCAATGGTTGGTGACATGTTCCCAACATGACTTGTAGAGGCTAGTAGAAAATCTCCAACATGAATGACAGATGTTGGTGATGAATCCCCAACATGACTAGAAGAGGTTAGTGATGTATGTGCAGTGTGAGTAGGGATGACTAGACTTGTGCCTCTATCATGACTTCCAGTGGATTGTTGTTGGTCTTCAACGTAACTAGCAGAGGTTTTCGATCCATCTCCAACATGAATAACAGAGGTTGGTGATATAATGGCAGTATTTGGTTAACCCTCAAAAGATGCAGTTGAGTAAGGTAGGGTCCAAGGATCGCTAAAATACAAAGTGCGGAAATAAATGGACCTCCCTGTCAAAACGAGCTTACTGGATATAGCGTAAATGTGGTGACGCGGTGTCAAGAATTCAAAATTACCCATAAGGGAAGAATACATTCCAACACCAATATTCTCAGTTGTCGGCTAAGAATTGTCGATCACAGGGATCGACGATCCAAAAAAATCATTAGGACTAGAGTATGCAAAGGATAACTATTCAATTGTCATGATCTTCCCTTCATGAGGAAAACAAAGAGTACGAAAGATGGACGATACGAAAATGACCATAGCATAGGTCCAATTGTGACATAGTAATAGGTTATAATCAAGAGGCACATCAACTACCTCTACCTCCACCTCTACTATCTTCCCACCTAACTAGACTAGAAAGGCAAGGAGAATACCATGAGGGTGGAAGGAATCATCATCAAAACAAGTCAACATGTTCGATGACTTGGAAAGAGTCGGAGAACCGAGATATTTCCAACAAATCAAGGACATCACACATGTAGCAGTGCCTTCATCAACAACCACACGTTTGATGGTATAATTTGAGTACTCCACATGGATTTGGAAAGCCACATGGTAAGGAAAGAAAGGCTTCACATATGTGACGTAAAACCTGATAAATTTTGAGCCACTGGGTTGTAGAGCTCCTAAATAATATAGTAAGGTATTCCTCTTTCAAGGACATTTCCGGAGTACCTCCAAAGATGACATCGCACAAGGGGTTTGACCTATGTCCTGAACAATATAGTAGTTATGGGTGACTCTAGAATTCGGATTATGGGTAGAGGGATTGAGTACTCCTTTTGGAATACGAGGTGGTGGCTCTTGTTTTTCAATCTATAAAGTCACCTCTGGAGGAGGAGGAGGATATTATAGACTAGGAATAGCTTGTGAAGAGATATAATATTGATATCGAGTGGTTACATTAACTTTCACATTGACCATATTGATACATAAATGGTCACCATCTTGCAACTACTGGTTTTGACTCCCACCAACCACATTTCCAACATTTGAGGAGCTCGAGGCTAGGTGTTTATTATGTGGGAATGGATTCGTCATCACGACAGGTGATTGAGATATCAACCTCGCAACTTCTGCAAGTTTGGGGAATAAATGGGTAAGGTGATCATCTTTGCAAAGCTTACAGGGAAACTTCACCTTACGTCTTTCTTGTTTTCCCTCTCCAGCATTATTACCCGTCTTCTCATTATTACCATTGTCCTTTGGTTTATTACCATTCTTCCCACCCTTATGGTTATTACATCCTTTTTTCTTATTTTCTAGCTATTGTTGGTTACCATTTGGGTTGGCCAACGATTGCACAGAGTGTACATCCGCCGAATGAGTGGGGTTGGAAGACACAGATGAAGCTGGTCATCCTATAGACTGGTTTAGAGACAATTATTTCATATGACTTGTCACCGAGTCTGTAGAATTTCATGAGGTATGGGATTTTGTCTGGGGTCTTAATTTGACCGTGGTGCATCAGGAAGAAGGTGATATGACATCATAGACTGAGCATATATCAAATCTAACTGTTGGGATCTAAAGATCGCTTCTTCTCATAACCTCGGAAGAAACAACATCCTTCGAGATAGGAGTATGGAAAGATTTAAGAATCCATTCTAAAATAAAGTTTGGGGGTATAGTGGTGTTAATCAACCTCTTCCATCTACGCCACTCCTGGATATGGTCCGAGATATGAGTGGTGGTATCTTGGCATAAATTTGACAATAATTCTAGGCCAGTATCATAACGAATGGACAATTGGAAGTGGTTAAGGAATACCAAAACCAATTGACTAAATGCCCCATATTACCCTCTAGGTAGCTCAATATACCATTTTGTAGCAACTTCGATGAGGGTGTGTTTAAATAATCTTAATCGATAGAGTAGTGATCACGGGGATGCGCTGGGAGCCAAAGGTGAAAGGTAGTGACACGATCACCAGGATACTTTCCATTATTACCTTCAAACATTGGGATGTTTGAAGGAATTGTAGTGGGGACGAGGGGCCATGTAGAATCATGACTAACTTGGACATTCATTAACTTAGAAAAATCTAACAGATTAAGCATTGCTAATAAAGGGAGACAGGGTTGTGACATCTGGCCCTAGGTTCCTGGGAAATATTGTGTTTGAGGAACTGTAGGATATCCAGGGTTCTGGTAAGAACCATGTGCCTACCCGACATTATAAGACCCTCCTCTGGGATGATTCATAAAAGGTGGGTTGGGCATCATTCTAGTAGGAATGTTCTGTTGAGGGTTATAGAAATTTCCCCCACCCGGATTGGATCTGGGTTGGGGTTTCCCAAAGCATGAAATTGACCTCCTCTGGGTGGAACGATGGAGGATAGAGGTGTATTAGTCATGCCAAATGTATTGGTTATAATATGCATCAAGGAGGTAGGGTTGTAGGAAGAAAGTTGAGTCGAAGCTTGTCCGCTAGGTTGGCTGCTCCACCCAAAGGCAAGAGGGTTGGAGCTAGGGTTAAAAGCAGGAATGCCTCCCATATTAGGATTCATTTATGGTATTTGAGAACCACCAAAAAAAAAAGGAGTGTAGGGAGGTGTACTACCCCCGAGCTTAATGATAACATTAGGGCCAACAACTGGGATGGAGTTTGAAAAATGCGAAGTGAAGTTCGACATACCATAAGAAAAAGGACTAGAATCCATAGGGATGGACTGAACATTATAGCATTAACTACAACCATTGAGGTTGCAGGAGTCGAAAGGGTGCCATTAACTATAGTAGGTATGAGCGTTGAAGGGATCCTAGTGTTCTAAAGACTAGGTTCAGTAATCATCCTTGTAGAATCAGAAGTATGAACGATGGATGTATGTGTACCACGTATAATAACTCTACACCTTTTCGAAGGAAAAGACTAGAAATCTAGTCGTAAATGTAACAAGCGAAAGGATCAGCGGGGAGTTTGGTCCGACTCCACGATGACTCAAGACTCTAAAGATACAAAAAATATCCTAAGGCCTAATAGTAATCAAAGAGCACACCAAAATTCAAATGACTAATATACATGAAAATGAGGTAACGTTGTTGAGTGGCCTCCCTCCCTAAAGAAGGCATGTATCACCCGAGAGGGGCCTGAGACTCCCTTCTAAAGATCGAAGGTAAAAAAATCAATTATAAGGGCCCTTGTGGGCTTAACAAATAGTCGGTTAGATCCCCCTAGAGAGGTAATCCTCCATAAAGTTTGTGTGATGCCCGACCCTTATCTGACCCAAGGTACCTACAAAATAACCCCTCCAAGTAACCTATGAGACATCTAAGTCAAGGAACTAATAAACCACTTTATAACTGATGCACAGGGGAGAATTCGTAAGTCAAGTCTACCGTATGGGAAGGGTAGTAAAGACTGAAACCTAGAAAGCACCACCTCTCACAAAGGTAAAGGCACTAGCAAGATCCCCAGATACGAATAGATCCCTACAAATATCTCTGACGCTAGGAAGGTATTAAAGGGATATTCCTTCAGCCGACTTCGCGTGACCTCATGATTAAATCCATTTTGATTGGAGCGTCATGATATTACCAATTATACAATGGATTTATCCACTCCTTGTCTCAGACACATATGTTGATTTAATTACCTTGGAGATGTTTACTCACAAAATCCTATTCCAAGGCACTAAATCCTAGGCTAGTTTGTGCACCCTAGAAAGTAAAATCGTGACTAGTTAATTTTAAATTATAGAATTGATTTTAATGGTTGTGATTACTCAAAAAGGTATGGTAGTGAAACTCATGATGTTATGACTCTTCAAGAAAAGTAAATATGAAAATAAAGGAAATTCCTAACTTTAACTTTCAATGAATGATATTCTTCTAAAAACCAATGCAATTTTCAAATTCAACTCTGCAATTCCTAAGTAAAAATGAAATCTTTCACTATATGCACTAAGCTAATGAAAAGGACTGAAAAGACAAGAATGCGAAGTCAATGCAAAAGGCCTATTTTTTTTGTATTTTCAATATAACAAAACCGAAAATGCATGGACTGAAAAGTAACTTGAAATATAACCCTAGTGTGTATAGAAAAGATAACTCAAGTAGGATACCAAGTAGAAAAACACCCAACCCAATGTATAAGGACAATAAAAAATGAAAATATGATGAGAAAGACTTCACCTAGAAATTCAACCAAAGATGGGTTTCCTGTCATCCCACAAGTACTTAACAGGCACTATAGAGACCTAAGAAGGCTCAACAAACATCAAATCCCACCCAACGACCACCAGACCCAACAAACAAGCAATGAAAACTGATGTACGCAACTGTTTAGGAAAACATAGTGTATATACGCATCTTGTAGTGAGACAATCTATGCATGTTCACGCCTATTCAGGGAAAAGGCATGTATATTCTTCAAAACAAGGCCAGACAAGGGAAAAATGCTAAGAACTCAAACCTAGAGTGACCAGAAACTGTCAAGCAATTATGCGACAAGAAAAACAATAGAAATGAGAGCAATCATAGGATAAAAGTACTTTAAACCCTAACAAAGAAGATTCAATCCCTGGTACGGTCACCAATTATTTTACGAGGAAAAAATATCTATGGCTAGGATGAACCACAACAGATGAAAATTACTGCAAAAGTCAACTCTCTTATAAATTTTTCTATATAAACAAATATGCTAGCAAGACAAGATAAAATGCCTACTTGGTCCATACGTTCGATGAAGTCCATCGTTGAGCACTTTGACCCAAAGCAATATACCTGCAACAAGTTTTCAACAAACAAGCAAAGAAAGCATATGGTAGTAATATAAAAGGTTATCACATTAGATAGCATAATCCATTAATAAACATGACAAATATGCCCATGGAATAATAATTCAATATATTTGCAAGATATCAATTGGATGGGAAAATAGTATTTCTATTAATAAATGATCATCATAAGTGAAAATGTTACAGACTTCCATGTTGGCATGGTTTGGAACCAAGAAACTAATTTCCTTCTAGTTGGGCCTCCACCAAAGACAAGCTCATAAGAGAGAAAAAATGAGGTTCTCAATCAATAAGGGAAGATCTTGGGGTTTGAACACTGTGTTCAGACTTAAAGGACAAAGGGATGCAGACTCAATATGAAGTAAATAATTCCTCTAGAGTAACTTTGCTCTCAAAGTTGAATTCTTTCCCCTTTTCCATAGCTTAGAATTGGCCTCTTTATAGCCTTCAAAATGGAATTGAAGGGCCGAGTCAGAATGTTTCTAGTATATCGAAGGCCAAGGATCAAATATCTCTTGTCGTGACATGGAAACCCAATATTTAATTTTCATTTTCTGGCACAAATCCTGATGTATGCGGGCTATAGTGGAGAAACCTACGTATAGACATGTTGTATAGTGTGAAAGATGCCTACATGTGGAAAAATATTTATTTTTGTCTCTGAATTTTTTCAACAGTGAAGATAAGTCTACATAGGGAAATGGAATAAGTCCCTTTGTGAAATATTTCATAGGGTGAGGCAAATCTTGCTATAACACCTACTCAACGGAAGACATTGTTAAAGGATATTGGTGGAATTGATCATACTCATACCAATTTGATAATATTTGATTTGGAAGATTACATTCCAAGGCTTCCTCCTCAATTAGAATTTCAGATCCAAGTTGTTGTGGAAAATAAGAATATTTTTCAAATCATTATTGATGAAGGATCCTCGACTTGCATTATGTTCATTACCTTTTGGAAAGCTATTGACCCTCCTGATCTTATCGAGACTCACAATACTCTTAAGGATTTTAATGGCACAGGGTGTTAACCATACAGTTTTATTCCTTCATTGTATATTACATTAGAAGGTAAAGAGGTTAACGTCAAGGTTGAGGTCTTTGATGCACCTCTCAATTATAACCTTCTACTTCGCTGGAGTTGGATTGACTCCATGCGTGTAGATGTTTCTACCCTTTTTCGAGTGTTATGTTTCCCACACCAAGGAAAAGTCATTATTGTTGACCAACTGGCCTTCTTTAATTATGATTCATGTACTAGAAACATACCTTTTATTTTGAAAACACCTCCCAGTTATGAGAATAATGATGTGGGTCTTTTAAAAGATTGAACTTTGATGGGTACTTTTCCTATTCCACCACCCAACATTCCTCCTCCTTTTATCGCCTCGATTAACATGATCTCAACCTATGTTTGCGAAACCCATGAGTCTTATGACCCATGGATAGTACCTAGCTCTGGTGACTATATTTTTTACGGTGACATAATGCCTTTAAGTCCAGTGGGATCGACTTATCAAGCTATTCGATAGGCAAATCCTTCTCCTCCTCTCGGTGATACATATCCTGATCCATTACACATGATCTTTCCTACTCATGAGATGAAAATGAAAGTCATGTCCATGGAAGATAATCCATGGGACGATGGGCATAATCATTCTATTCTATTCCTAGAGCATGAGACCATAGAAAGATACCAACGAATTTCGACTTTATCAATCGTTGTTGTTATATTCTTTTATTCCTGAGTCAACACATGATGTTTTGTATGAAGGGAAATTGAGAAATATTTCACCTATCGTTCCTATTAGCATATCGATTAAACCCAGAGTCATGGATCATGTTCATATCGGTGCCTCATGTTCTACTAATGAGGTTCGTACTTATAAATCCCTTTTCCAAGATTTTCATGACATTTTTTCCTGGAGTTATGAAGAAATGTCTGGTATCGATCCTAATATTATTGTGCATGATATTAAGACTTACTTGGATGCTAAACCCATTCGATAGAGACTTCGCCCAGTACATCCACGTAAAGTTGTTGCTATAAATCTTGAAGTTGAAAAAATTCTTAAAGATGGATTTGTCCATCCTATGTCTTTGACCAATTGGGTGTCTAATATTGTTTCGGCAAACAAGAAACAAGGAACGATCCGTGTTTCTGTATATTATAGGGATATAAATAAATTTTGTCCCAAAGACAATTATCCAACCCCTTTCGTTGACCAAATTGTTGACGACTATTCTAGGAGTGAAATCTTCTCTTTGATGGACAGTTTCTCCGGTTATAATAAAATCAATATTTTACATGTGAATCAACATAAGACTACTTTTATTTTCCCTTGGGGAACCTTTGTGTACTGGAAACTACCTTTTGGTCTAAAAAATGTTGGTGTGACTTTTCAGCGCGCTATGTCTTATGCTTTTAATGACATTAAGCACATTGTACAACCCTATCTAGACGATCTATTAGCAAATTCCATGCATCATCCAGATCACCTGACACATTTATGGATCATTTTCATACACTGTCGTTATTATCGCATACATTTGAATCCACACAAATGTGTTTTTTGTGTGGAATCTAGATGAGTTCTTGGTTTTCTTGCATCTATACATGGGATTCGGGTAGACCCCTTGAAGGTTGATACTATTCTGAATTTACCTCCTCCTTCCACGCTACGTCAACTCCAAAGTTTGAACGGGAAGGAATTTTTTTTACGTTGATTAATTCCAAACTACGCTGAATTAACGAAAGGATTTACTCGTCTCCTCAAGAAAGGTTACAATTTTTTATGGGATAGCAAGACCAATAAATCCATTGAATATTTGAAACTCGACTTAACTCGTACAACATTGTTGCTTCCACTTGACTATAACGGAGATTATTTCCTGTACTTAGATTCTTCAGATGCTACCATTGATATGGTTCTAGTACAAGAGGATGATTCTCATGATGAACATGTTATATACTATTTGATTTGAAGTCTCACAACCATCGAAACCAAATATTTAGATGTGGAGAAACTGGCCTCACCAGTTGTTCAAGTTGTTCAACATTTTTGTCACTACATCTTATTTCGCAGAACCACAATCATTTCTTATTGAAACCCCATGCAACATATTCTTACATGACAATCGTTGGGGGGAAAGTACTCTAAATGGATAGTTATTCTCCAGTAGTTTGATTTGGAGTTTGAATGCACCAAGTCAAATAAGTCTTTGGTTTTTTCTGAGTTGATATGTGACCTTCTCTCTACTAAAACATAAACTGTGGCAGAGGATTCCTTACCTGATGAAACCCTCTTTTTGATCAGTTCTGACGACATATAGTACGGATATATTATTATCTATCTCCAAACCCAAACATTCTAGCCTGATCTTTCTAGTACATATCGTCGTCGTATCCGGTATCAAGCCCGTAAAAACATTATCCTTGGTGATACCCTTTACCACTGGGGGATTTATTCCATATTTTGTCAATGTCTCACCTACGATGAAGCTGAGAAATATTTGAATGAATGTCACTCTGGATAATGTGGCAGTCATATGTTTGGGTATGCCATTTCCAAAACCATATTATGAGTTGGTTATTTCTAACCTTCGTTGTTTAAGGATTGCATTACTGTCATCTAGAAATGCCATGCTTGTCAAACCTACAACAATAAGATATGATCTCACCCTGCCCCTCTCCACCATGTAGTTTTCGTCAGTCCCTTCGCTAAATTGGGTATTGACTTCATGACATGTAATCCTCACTTAGTCGCGGGGCATGGATACATTATTGTAGTTGTGGATTATTTCATTAAATGGGCCGAGGTGATGCCTACATTTGATAATACCGAGAAAACTGCAACATTTTTCATATTCAATCATATCATTAATGGATTTGGTTTCCCTCAAGCCATCATTACTGATCAAGATAGTCATTTTCACAATTTTATGATGTATAAACTTACTGAAAAGTTAGGTCTTCGACATGAAAAATCAACCCCCTATTATCCGCAGGCCAATAGCAAGGTTGAAGCAATCAACAAAGTTCTCACTACTATGCTTCAATGGATGGTAGGAATTCATAAGTCAAATTGACACAAAATGTTGTTCTTAGCATTGTGGGCCTATCGTACATCCGTGAAGTCTACCACAAGATTCACACATTTCTAGTTAGTGTATGGTATCAAAGCAATTTTTTCGATTGAATGTGAAATCCCATATTTGAAATGGGTCGTCGGAATTCTCCCAAACACCAAATCTGAAGAGGAACGTCTTTTGTATTTGATGCAGTTATAAGAAACCCATCGTGATACCGCCTTAGTTATTGAAACTTAGAAAAAACGTGTCAAAGCTCAATATGAAAATCATGTCAAACCACGTGTTTTTTTAAGGTGATCTAGTTCTTCTTTACGAGAATGATCGTGATTTACTAGGGGTTGGTAAATTCGAGCCCATGTGGAGGGGACCTTATATTATAAAATGAGTGTTGGAGAAAGGGGATTATGAGCTAGTAGATTATGAGGGAATCCCTTTAAGTGAAACTAGAAATGGGCTTTACTTGAAGAAGTACTATGCTTAAATCATTTTTGGCATGAGTGTTGTGTATTTTTAGTGTATTATACTCTTATGTGATTTTTCGTTGTTTGGTTTTTCCCTTCAACTACTTACCTTGCATTGTTATTGGTTTCCAAATGTAGGTGTCTTCGCTACCCCATAATGGCTTTGATGCTGGCGCTATTCGCAGTACTCAAAACTTAGCATCTTCTACTTGGGCAATCTATGCACCTGCGAATGAATTGATCAGTCTACACGGTGTATGCCTTGGTTGTGGAACTGATATTATTGCAGAGTACAGTGTAGTTACTGAGTTGTTAACTGACATTGTTTCACTTGTAATCCATCATCTTATTGTACGAATTAATTCACAGTTGGTAATCCCATATTTGAGTAACGTTTATTCCATCCGGAGTCCTACTTTACTAAGGATATATTTACGAATTCATCTCTTGGAAAATCATTTTGATTACATTGAATATCAACACATTCATAGATGTCTAAATACATTACCAGATGCATTGGATAATTATGTGTTAGACAAACATTTGAGACATTTATAAAATCCAATCACACTTTGTACATACAACAAGTAAGCCGATAAAAGCCTTATATTTATATAACGATAAAATTTTACAAAAAGATTTTTTGTCGGAAGACCAAAATATCAAAAATGTGAATCTCATAGCTTCATGTACAAAAGCATAATATATGTTTTTCACTATAAAAAGCGATTTCATGTGCTACTCTACGGAGCAATCGACCGATGGATGTAGATATTCCCTATGTGTGGCATTGATAATGCCTAGGGAGCTTATCCACAGTGGAATCTGGGACATGCATGGTCAGCCCCTCCAAGTTTTGCTCTATGACCTCTAGATCTATGGCAGCTACTCCTGCTACAACACCTCTCTCTCCCCGTCCCTATATCTAGGATGAACCTAGAGGACGATAAGGACCCACATCTGTATTATCGAAGAGCACTTGATTAGTCATAAGATAAATAACACAAAAAACATTTTATATCATTAAACAATAACAAAAACATTATATAAACAAAATTTCCTTCTTATCTATGTCCCCCCACTGGGAACCTTCGGGAAGATCTAGCTCAGGATATCCACATAAATCCACCCTGAAATATGCATAATATTCAACCATGAGTAGTTGAGTCCTCACCCACTGGAAGAAGACATCGCCATACCTGACGATGTGATCGCCTCCATGTCGAGACATGAGATCTACCCACCTCTTCATCCTTGTATCCTTTGGAGAGGGTATACCCCACTCCACCTGTAAGTGTAGGACAGGGACCCTTTCGAGGAAGAAGGATACCAAAATAGAACCATATCCAAATTGTTTTAACCCACCACTTCTTCACTTGGTAAGTTGTTTCTTCATGTTTTTTAGGACCCCTTCACACTAGTTGAATACCCTAGGCTCCATACACTCCAATGCATACTGAAAATGGCTCGACAGAGCCATATGCGGAGCTCCACTCCCTCCCCTCTGAGTAATAGTATAGAGGATAGTCTGGAAAGGAAAATATTAGACATCCCTGATAGCTACCTTACCACTATGTTTCTGGGTACCCGTCACACAATGATGGTGGACGTAGTAGTTCATAGGCTCACCGCCACCCCTATTGCCTATATGTGTCACCCGTGAACCATGGTGAGATAATCCTATTAGGAAATAGATATCCTCAATATCTCTGGTGAGTGTGTGGACACCCACATGAAATGCCTGCTCATTGACATCTCACATGTGAACCAAGTACTCCAGTAGTCTCAATTGGGATCTCAAGCCCTGAATCTTGAACAATTTTAGTAACCCACACTGTCAAAGGGACATAACTATTCCAGAGTCATTCCTAGCGAAGTAATGTTCTTATTCATGCTCTTTTTTCACGCCATTCCAACATATTGACTAAGGAGGACCTTCCAAGGAACCATAAGATGAGTTTAGAAACATAAATTTCTTTCCTGGGAGTTTTCCCTTGTTGGGTTCATCTTTATAAATTTTGGGTTGTGGTCGTCGCAGGCTTGTGCATTTTCACAATGTGACGTCGTCGCACCCTACATATAAGGTCACCTGCGACGATCGTAGATCATCACGCTTCCCAATATAGGGCACCTGCAATGACCTCAACGCATGGATAACCCCTAAAAATCAACCCAAAACATAAATTTAACCAATGAAAATCCATTTTAAAACCATGAAAAGATGAAGGAGAAGGAGATTACCTCTTTTGTGGAGACGATTCATAAAATGATTCGTCGTACACTACGCAATCAACAGTTGAAAATCGAGGTGAAAAGGGGCTTTGGAGAAATATTTGGGCAAAGTTACAAATGAAATGGTAAAATGTGGTTTGTTACCTATTTTATTGACTTTTATCACTTTTCATTTCCATGTTATATTATTTTTATGATTTATCCAAACCCTAAAGTCCTAACAATTTTACAAGTGGTTGATTTTCGCAGATCGAAAAAGTCTAGAGGTGAGACATTGGAACAAGGATCTGCTTTTTTGGTTTGTTTTTATATATTTGTCGCATGTATAGATCCTTTTAGGGTTTTTTAGGAAAAGCTCTGAGTAGAGTCTTGGTTCTTTCTTATGCTTGTGAAACCATGATAATGTAATCGAGTAGTCGTTTGTCTTTTTTTCGAACTCGTATTGGCGAACACGAAAAACGAAGATAATGGAGTATCCTTTAATCTCTTTTCACACTCTTTAAAATTGAAAATATTGTCAAGTGACCTTATTCTTTTTATGCTCGAAAACATATTTGAATAAAATGTCTGATGAGCGATAGGTTATCTCTTTTTCGGTCTAGTCGGAATAACTTACAAAAAAGGACCTTATGGAGTTCTCTTTAAGTGTTTTTCAAACTCTCTAAAAATGAAAAACCCACGAGCTTTTTTTCCTTGGAATTATTAAATAAGAATCAAAAGACCCATATGGGATCAAAACACTCCTTCTTAGGTTTCTTTAAAAATACTCCGACGGACTCGTCCGAAGGATGAACTTATATTTACAAGAATATGTTGTCCTCCTCAAGATTGCGTAAAAATAAACAGGTACTCGCTAGGTATTTGTGTTAGTGGTGGTAATAGTCTCTCTTAAAAATTACAACCCCCTTCATCATTGTATCTGGGTTGGGAAATACATTTGTCTTTCATTTTACCATCCATAAGTCCTTATGTTGGGTCCTCCTTGAGTCAATGCTTCCAAGACCATTTTCGTTTCGTTCATATATTTAAGAAAATTCCAACCTAAACGAGCCTTCTATCTAGTCGACCATCTACAGTTATAAATTTTCTACCATGTCGGCCTTCCCTGTGTCAGTTTTGAATTACTTCATACTTTGATCTACCTCAAATATGTTACATATTTCATGTCATTGATGGAAGATACATCAAGGCCCTCCTGTGATGAATCTATTTCTATTTATTTCAACACATTATCCGAGAACAGGACTTAGAAATCATTTAGTAACTTAGATCCTATATGCCTCAATGGAAGGTTTCTTCGCTTTCAACAATGGGTTCACATCATTAACCCTTGATTGGAAAATTTCGTTGAGTGTTCAACTTCAACTCTTTTATTCACATTTGTTGAATTGTACTAAGGTTCTTTGGGAGTCTTTGACATCAATTGTAATTTCCCTCGCACTTGTTAATAGTCTTCATTAACGACCGATAATCAAGTGGTTTCTACCATCTTTGACTTCAACACCTATAATCACATGGCTAGATTCATAGTTAGAGAGGAAAAAAATGAAGACCCTGGATCTTATCACTTTGGTCTAGGTTGCAACAGAGTATTCATGATTTGTATTGACACATAAATCCACTTTGTATGTCTCGTGGCTATGTCCTAATTTGAGTTCTTTTATAGTATAGATCCATAGTGTATTCCTGGTGGCTATGTCGAATCGTGATGACATGGATCCACGGTGTATGTTTAGTCACCATGAATCAGTTGATACTTATTATTAGAGTCACTTGTATTCTGAGCATGAGAATGCCTACCACAGAAATGGTATGATATTATGTAGATTCTTGTTTTTTCGTAGGTTCCTAATCGATTCTCTCCTTGTTTTCGACACACACATTCTACAAAGTATTTCAGCTGTCACGAGTTCTAGCTTCATACTTTGGGGGAAATTCTTTTACACATTATTTTTGTTGCCTCATTGGTCACCTGACAACATGTGTTCATGTTCCCTAAAAATTATTAAAAGATACTTTCTCCATGGGAAAAGTGATTTTATTTCCTCTGCCAAAAACCATATGAAGGCAGGTCATTGCACCTTTCTATATGCATGGGGTGTGACGATGCTTAATCGTCACACTCTTCACTATATGTGGACTATGAATTCATCACGTGCTTCTTGTGAATAGGCTGTGATGATGCCTAAAGCATGGGAAAAGTCAAACTTCACGAATGTTCTAGAAGGGAATCTCCTAGAATATGAGGTGGCCTCTGATCAGTTTGGATATTACTCACTTCTCTAATTTGGTGGGATCATCCTAATATCCTCATCCATGTCTCTTTCACACTATATAAGAGGGATCTCTCATGGAAAAGGCTAAGGTTGAATAGGATAAGATATGTATGGAGAGTTCTACTTCAGATTATGTTTGAGAGATTTTCTTTAGTTCTTCAAGTCAGATTTTGGATCTTCTTCATTCAAGGCATTGGGGAAAAGGTGTGTGTGTTGGAGAAAAGAGCCATCGAAAGGAGACCTTGAAACATCAAGGCATGGGATTTATTATGCACTTTCTATTCACTTAATACAATAATTCATTTCTTCCCTATATAAGCATCTTGTCTTCTATTGTATAATTCCTTGATCATATACAGAAACGTCATTAGAATGCATATATCTTCGTTTTCCCTCTTTGTTGTTTTTTGATTCTAGGACATGCTTACTATTCTGCAAACCCAAGGAAGGAGCTACAAGGATGAAAGTAGCAAGGATCAATCTTAGTTTAAAAGGTATGTCACTTGTACCTCATTAAACTAGTTCATATTATAATGAAGTTTAAGGCGAAGTGTGAATTATGTTCTATTTTGTTCTAGTTTCCTGTGGGATCTAGGTAGATTTTTTTGTGTCCGCACTTACGTATTAATTCGATAACACCCCTCCATATATCTCCCCCAATATCCCCCCTTTCCTTCTTAACCTCTATCTACCCCCCCTTCCCTCTGTCCCCTCCCCCTATCTCTCTATACCCCCCCTCTTTGTCTCCCTCTCCTTCACTCTCATATACCTTCCTTGTCTTCCTCTCTCCCCCTTTCACACTCTCTTTCTTCCTCTCTCTCCACCCCCTTATCTATATTTCTTTCTCTAACTCTCACATTCTCATACACTCCCACTCTACCCAAACTCTATGAATTCATCTCTCTCCCTCTCATACTCTCACACACTATATCAATTTTGGTGCATCGCAAGGAAAGAGATGGCCTTGACCTAGACATGTCAAGACATAGACCTAGACCTAGAAATAGCAAGACCTAGACATGGCAAGGCATGGAAAAAAATAGACCTAGACCTAGACCAGAGATCATGACATAGACCTAGAGCTAGATATAGACCATGACCTATACCAACAAGTAGACTTGGAGCTATACCTATACCATGACCATGAACATTACCATGACCTATACCATTAACTAGACCTATACCATGACCTAGAGATTGACCTAGACCATGACCTAGACCCCCTAACTCCATCTAGTCCTAAGCATAACCTATACTCTACCATTAACCCCCTCCATGCCCAAGTGCTAAGTGCGCTATGCCTATACCTCTTGTTTAATAATGTTTTTTTTAGATATGACCATTCATCTACAGTTTAATAATGATTTCACATCGTTTAATGATGATTATGGTATGTTGATTCTAATTTTTTATTTTAAAATAAGAACAACCCTTTAGTGGATTAGATATTATTTATATGTAATATTTATCCTTCTTTGAATTTTTTTCTTAATTCCTTTTTAAATTATTTTATCTTTCACATTTCTTACCTTTTTGGTCATTTGATTTGATTTAAATGTTAGGTTTTCTCATGTCTCTCTCAGATTTCTCATTGTTTGATTTTATATTATCAAAAATTCATGATTGATATTTTTTAATATAATATTGGCACAGATTATGTATCCCCGGAACACTTATTTATTTCTACATTCTTGAAGATTAGACTATTGTCGTTGACCATTTAAAACCTGGTAACAAGCGCAAAAGGTTGAATGCCCTTGATTTTGTATTGTTCACAATCAGTGTTCGACATGACGTAGATTATGTATGATGAAGCACTTATCTATATGTACTCTCACAAACTCTCTGTCTACTCCCCTCATCCCTCTTTCTCTCTCCTACATCTACCATCTCTCTCCCACCTCTTTCTTTCTCTATCACCCCTCTTGGTATTCCTCTCCAACCCTTTCACACTCTCAAACAATCCATATCTACCCCATTGTATCTTTACCTCTTTCATATAACCCTCTCTCTCTCACTCACTATATACCCCTCCCTCTCTCTCCCACTCTCCCCACCTTTCTCTCTTTTCCTCTATATAACCCCACTTTGCTCTCCCCCCCCTCCTCTCACTCTCTCTTTCTCTCTCTAAATATCCTCTCAGTATCCCTCTCCCCTCACTCTCCATCCATCTCTTTGTCTTCCTCTCTCCCCATATCACACTCTAATTATTCATGTCTCTCCATGCCCCCCTCTCCACATCACAAGGAAATACATTTACTTGACCTAGATATAACAACACCTAGACTTGGGAAGACCATGACCTAGACCTATATGATGACCATGAAGTAGACCATGACATAGACCTAGAGCTAGACCTAGACCATGACCTAGACCATGACATAGACCTAGAGCTAGACCTAGACCATGACCTATACCATGACATAGAACTAGACCTAGACCTAGACCATGAGCTAAAGCTATACGATGACCACAAACACGACCATGAACTATACCTTGACCTAGACCATTACCTAGACTCCATAGCTCCATCTGATCCTAGGAATAATCTATACTTAAACCTTAACCACCTCCACACTCTATCCCTAAGTGCACTATACATATACCTCTTTTTAAAGGCCCCACAACCCTTGCACCCACATTTTGTTGCTCTAATGATTTCTTTATGCTTCAAACACTTTTAATCTTAAACCCTTAGGTCCTATTTGTCCCGAAACCCCTACACATATTTATTCATAAATATGTTTCATCTACAATAGATGCTATATCCATTTAATTAAGAGCGCACACATGCTCTTGTGACTTGAAAACCTTGAGGTTGGGTGCTCATCCCTGCCTAGCAGGAATGGATTCACATTCCTAGAATGTTCATGTGCTTTAGTTCACACGTATTATAGGAACATGCATGTGATTTAGTGTACATGCATTATATGAATGCGCACGTGCTCCTGCAAGGAATTTTTATGTGCCAAGCACACTCCTCAACCTCGTATGTGTCAAAAAATTGAACAAGACCAACATATGCACATAAAAATAGCAAGAACATACATGTTTTTGTTCTTTTTGTATTGTTGTTTAATTCATAGACAATTTTTGTTATTGCAAAAAAATTGTGGGAAGAATTGGAAGAAAAATTTGTCCAAGTGGAATTGGAATTGTTGGTTGTGTCCTCTTCTGTAATAGAAGGACAAATTTGTCCAATTGGAATTGTTAGTTGTGTCTTCTTTCATAATACCAAGACAAATTTGTCCAATTGGAATTATTATTTCTGTCTTCTTGTGTATTGGCAAGACAAATTTGTTCAATTGGAATTGAAATTTTTAGCTATGTATTCTTGTGTAATATCAAAACAAATTTATCCAATTGGAATTGGAATTGGAATTGTTAGTTGTGTCTTCTTGTGTAATGCCAAGAAATGTTTTTCCAATTTGAATTGGAATTGTTAGTTGTGTCTTCTTTTGTAGTACCAAGACAAATTTGTTCACTTGGAATTGGAATTGTTAGTTGTGTCTTCTTTTGTAATACCAAGAAAAATTTGTGATGGGGTGCTTGGAAGCTAATTTTTGTCTTTAAACATGGGTAACTGATGGAATTGAGATATAAAGTACTGGAGGAAATAAATATCAATTGAAAAGGTAAAAGAAGAAAGAGAAATACAAAGTTATGTATGTAAAAGAATATTCTTTTAGAAGAGGACTATCCAATTTGTAGTAGAATAGATGTCATTGTTGTTTCTCCTCCATCACCACAAGCAAAGTGCAGGAGTTTAGTAGAGACCAACCCAATCGATATCTCATCAAGACAAGTTTTTGTGGATGACTAGATGATGGAGGATTTTCTTGGAGTTGATTATACAATGAATGAAATTAGATAGTCAGCTGGTGCACAACATTATGGTGAAGATTTTTTTGTGGTGCAACCTCTTTTTCGAGAGTTAGACGTTCTAGAATCAAGTTATGGTAATTTCCACTCTCCTCCTAGAATTTATCTGCCATTGATTGAAGGGGAAAGAAATGCAACGTTGTTAACTCCAGAGTAGGGAGGTCAACATTTCTAGAATAGGGGTTCATCGTCCCTATCTAGATTGAGCAATTTGTGGTCAATAACTGTTAAACACATTCAGCTGGATGAAAGTGGTATAAAATCACTTGAACATGTGTTACCTAACCATACTATTCGTTATCATTCTTATAAAATCATTAAAGAATATTTTGAACCAAAATATGATGTTACTAAATGTCAATTATTTTTGTCTTTCTTAAAATCTAGAAGTTTAACTACTCTTATGAGAATTTTAGGCATTAAAAAAGTAAAAAAATTAGGAACATGTCATCATATTGTTAGAAACCCTGTGGATTATTTTCAAATAATTGGTAGGAAATATCCTTTTAAAGACCGTAATGCAGCTCAACGTGTCTTGTTACAATCAATTGTTAGCAAGATCAAAAGAAAACATTTATTTCTCCAAAAAACCTCTCATCTCATGAAATTCAATATCAAAACCATTAGAAAGTATGCTAATAGACGCGATAGTTGTTGGATTAATCAAAAGGGGGGGGGTGAATCAATAATAGATAAATTTAATCTGTTTTAACCATATAATGCAAGTGTTATATCAATGTAGCATTGTTGTCCAATAATTGCAGAGAAAATAAACAATGAGCACATGAGCATCATACACACACACAGTACACCAATGCTTTTACGTGGAAACCCAAAGCGGGAGAAACTCACAGAATTATTTTTCTTATATTTCTTGAATAATTACATTCATTGGAAGCACCAACTTCCTTTGTTTTTCATATGCAACTGGAAGGAGGCTCCAACCCTCTAGTCTCTCATACTACAACCTGAGGGAAGTTTGAAATCCTCAATTCTCTGGATACAACCAGAAGGAGGCTACAACCACCTATCCTTGCCTCATCCAACCACCCTGAAATATAAATGCCAAATGTAGACAAACTATTACTTCCACTGAATCAACTACTTCCATTGTCAATATGTCATTGTCAACCTGTACCAATAACCTGTAACAACCTGTACCAATCAACCTGCACCAAACAACCTATACCAATAACCTGAACCAACATGTACCATGCATCAACCATGCATAAACCTTGAATCATCAAGATGTACCAACATCATCAACTATACACCTCATCTATGTGCCAAATCATCAACTATACACCTCATGTATGTGCCCACACATCAACTACTTGTCTCAACCATGTACCCAACATGTACCTCAACCATATACCAAAGACATACACCAATATAACCATCAAACGTTATCTAACAATTCATTACTCTATCCATAAACCAAATACCATAAACCCTTACATAAAACCATGTGACACAACCTCATTGTTATGTAGCCTCAAGATAAACCAACAACTTCAACAACACATCACAACCAAAAGACCAATACCCATATGAAAAATACCAACAACAAAATACCAACTGTATCCCTCAACAAATATGATATATGCAACAATATTGAACATCCAATACCATAACAATAGCTAAATCCTATCTCACAAAACATACCTCAAACAAGATGTGTTATATCTCTCATAAATAGACCCCAACCATGTTGTTGCCGCAATTTTTCTACCGCACTTTTTCTTCCACGATTTTTTTTCCTCACTTTTTCTACCTTACTTTTTTAGCCGCGATTTTTCTGCCGTTATTTTCCTGCCCCACTTATTCTGCCGTGAATTTTTTGTCGCACTTTTTCTTCCATGATGTTTCTGCCGTGATTTTTCTATCACACTTTTTCTACTGCACTTTTCTTGGAGCACTTTTTTCTGCCGCACTTTCCCTGCCACACTTTTTCTACAATAGTTTTCCTACCGCACTTTTTCTTCCACACTTTTCCTTCCGCACTTTTCTCTATCAATAATGTCGACCCAAATAACCTTTCAAAAAACAGGTATTCAATGATATTCAATAGTTTCAAGTGTGATTAAATGAGAGAGCCTTGCCTTTTATTTATACTTTCATGTAGCATCCCAATTTCTTTATTTTAGGTATTTCTCCATTATATTTATTATTTAAATAATTTCTTTCACAAAGACTTTGACTACTTTGACCTTTTCGGGCTTCTAGATGACTCGTGAGGGTTCTCCAACTTCACATGTTCATAAATCTCTAACTATGAGGAGTTATGTGACATTCCACATACCACCAGAAATGACATGACATGCACTATCCATATAGAATAGTCTTACCTACAAATATATCAAAATTCATACCATTATCCATTAAACAAACTTGGGTCCATTACCCAAACCTGGGTTCTCCAACTTCTCATGGCCATCAATTACAACCAAGTGAATTAATCAACAATATCCCCCTTCTGCATTGATGGGAACACTCTGATGCAGTATTGAAGTCATGTCATGCAATACTTAACTCATATCACTCATGCTCCCCCTCGAACCATGCCTCAGTTTATTTCATATGATAAATCTCTCCCCCTTTGTCATCAATGGAAAAGGTATCTTTCCATCCAGGGCTGCTCCCCCTAACTAAACTATCCTTGGGGATACTCCCCCTGTTTGAACTCTTCCTGAAACTGATCTCCCAACCTGAACTGTCCTCTTTATGGTGCTTCCTCATGTAAATCTAATACATATAAAAGAAACATTCAAAAGAATTCATTCTGGAGTAGAAATTATTCTGAGTCTCTGGCGAAGATAATCAAAGGACTCCCATGGAAGTGGTTTTGTAAAGATGTATGCCACTTGTTCTTTTGTTCCCACATATTAAACTCTGATGTTTCTATTTGCAACCTGTTCCTATAGAAAGTGATACTTTATTGGAATGTTCTTCATCTTGGAGTGCATCACCAGGTTCTTTGAGATACCGATGGCGCTTGTATTATCACAATATATTGAAATGGGCTCATCATACTCAACCTGTATATCTGTCAGAGTTTGTTTCATCCATAGAACCTGTGTAAAACATGTTGCTGCAATATACTCTGCCTCATATGTACATAAGGATACCGAACATTGTTTCATGCTTAACCATGATACTAAACACTCACCCAAGTAGAATGTTTCTCCACTGGTGTTTCATCAGTCATCAATGCCAGCTTCCCAATTTTCATCTATGTAGGCAATAAGTGATAGATCCTTTCTTTTTGGATACCATAATTCAAACTCTTATGTTCATTTGAGATATCTGAAAATCCTCTTCACTAATAATGCATGTGATTCCTTTGGTGCTTCTTGAGATCATGCCACCTTTCCAACTGCCTGCATTACATCTATTCTAGATGATGTCACATATAGTAAGCTACCAATCATTGACCTGTATTTCCTCTAGTCTGTAGAATTTGAATAATCATATTTTCTCAACTTGCAACTAGTTTTCATAGGAGTGGTAACTGGTTTTCAATCTTCCATTCCGAACCTCTTTATAATTTCTCTGATATACTTAGTTTGAGAAATACAAATTACTTGGTTTCTTTGTTGTATGTGAATACCCAAAAACAGGGATAGTTCTTCAAGTAATGACATTTCAAATTCATTCTGTATATCCTTTGCAAATTTTGGGCTTAACTTATCATCAGTACTTCCAAAAATAATATCATCAACATAAACTTCAATTAATAAAATACTATGTTGAGTTACCTTAATGTAGAGGTTGTTGTCTACACTTCATTTTTTGAACCCTTATTGTTGTAGATATTTATCCCGTCTAGAGTACCATGCTCTAGGAGCCTATTTTACACCATATAAGACATTCTTAATTTTACACACACAATATGCGTTCTCTGACAAATGAAATCCTTTTGGTTGTTCAATGTAGACTTCTTCTTCAAGTTCCCCATTCATAAAAGTTTATTTCACGTCCATATGATGCACTTTAATATTTTTGGAGCATGCATAAGCTAGGAGCAATCAAAATGCTTCCATTCTAGCAACTGGAGAAAATGTCTCTTCAAAGTCGATTCCTTCAACCTATGTGTATCCTTTACATACCAATCTAGATTTATTCTTTGTAATAGGTCCATCTTCATTCAATTTATTTATGAATTCCCACTTGGTGCCAATTACATTCTTATTCTTTGGTCTTCGAACCAATTCTCAAGTGTCATTATTCTCTATTTGATCCAATTCCTCATCCATGGACTTATTCCAAAGATCATCCTTGTTGTCCTTTTCAAAAATGTTTGGTTCAATCGTAGATGAGAGTGCCAGGTGTGCTTTTTCTGGTGAACAAATTCTTCTTCTAGTCTCAAATACTGCATCTTTGTTTTCGATAATCTCATATGAAGGATGATTCTTTTGTACTTGTTTTCTAGGTGTCTTTGGAGGAACTTGTTGAACTTACTCTTCTACTTCTATATGATCCTCTTCATCTTTCCCTTATAATTCTTCTTCATCTTTTTCTTCTTCTTCATAAAGTTGTTCCATTGATTGTTTTTCTTCTTCCTTTAATTCGCGTCCACCTGCTTCATCAATTGTTACATTTATGATTTCCACAACTTTGTTCAACCTCAAATTGTAACACTTGTATGCTTTCATTGTACTTGAGTAACCAACAAGTACTCCTTTTTTCAAACGAGATTCAAAGTTTCCCATTCTTTCGTCTTCTCTTTTGATGTAGCATTTGCTTCCAAATACTCGCAAGTGATTCACATTTGTTGGTATTCCTTTCCATAGCTCGTAGAGAGTTTTGTCAGTGTTTTTTCTGAGCATTACTATGTTTTGAATGTAAACCATTGTATGCACTTCATGTGTCCAAAATATTTCTATCAATTTGGAATCCATTAACATTGTTCGATCCATTTCCTGTACTGTATTGTTCTTTCGTTCAACAAATACATTTTGTTGAGGTGTCCTAACAATGGATAATTTAATTTTTATTCCATTCTTTCTTCAGTAGTACATAAATTCGTTTGAAGTGAACTCTCCTCCATTATCAGATCTCAAACATTTGATTTTTGAATCCATTTCATTTTCAACCATTTCCTTGTAGACCTTGAAGTTTTCAAAAGCTTTTGCCTTGTTCCCGAGAAAGAAAACTTCAGTCATTCTTGTATAATCATCAACTAATAACACAAAATATTTATCACCTTTTAAACCCTTTTTTGTGGTTGGTACAACTAGAATAGTATGCACAATTCCCAATGGTCTTTCCATTGAATATTCTTTTGATTTAAACCTGGTTTTTGTTTGCTTTCCATGTTGACAATGTTGGCATAAAGTGTTGGTTGGTTTCGTAATCTGGGGAATTTCTCTAACTGCTTCGTTTTTGTTGACTTTGACAAGGTTATAAAAGTTTATGTGACTTATTCTTATGTGCCATAGCCAACTTTCATCTTCTTTTCCTAGACAACACTTTTCATTTCCAATTTCACTTATTACATATATGTTGTTTGAAGTTCTTGCAGTTGTTGCAATCAATTTTCCTTAACCTTCTTTTCTTATCCCGCCCTTTTGTGAATCAAAAGTAAATTTATGACCTTAGTCACACATTCGACTCACACTTAGAATATTATGTTTCATATCTTCTACTAGTAGAACATTTTCTTCCTTGATATTCTTGTTTCCAATTCTGACTGTGCCTTTTCCAATGATTTTATTTGAATCATCATTTCCGAAGGAGAATAGTCCATCTCTTTCCTTTATTAATGTAAGAAACATGTATTTATCACCTGTCATGTGTTTTGAACAACCAATTTCAACATACCAACCATGTTTCTTCTGTTGATCTTGTAGAGCGAGTGTGCATTCTTCATTCCTATATTGATTCTTCTTTCTTATCCATGTTCTCTTCTGATGTTTTTGTCAATGACTGTCGTTATTATTTTGTGGTTCTCTAGGAGGAACTGTCATTCTGAAATCTTTGGCCATGTGTCCAAAGTTGTTACACTTGTATCATTTGAATTGAGTGCTCAGTGATTCAAACCTATTGTAACTTCTTATTTGTGTTTCACTAGGCCTTCTTGAATAACCCTTTTGTGTATGAATTTCAATGTTGTTTATGTTCCTGTTGTTAGCTCCGCAATTCATAGTTTTATGTCCAAAATTATTACATACATAAAATAAAACACAAAGGATAGTTTGATACCTGGGAGTTGAAGATCTTCTGAAATTTTTTTCTCTTATGAAATTTGAATCTTCTCAGTGGAGGAGTGTCCCTGTAATCTTCCTATCCTCTTTGATTGTTTCTGCATAGATTTTTGGATATGTTTCTTTCTCTATTTTTTTGGATCTTGATCCCTTTTCTATCTGATTTTATTCGAGTCCGGACTTTTCATGATTAGGGTTTTGACTGTTGATAATGTCATCCAAAACTTTTGAGTTGTTCTGCATGTTTTTATTCTGAAGATCATTTCTTAATGTGACAATCTTTGCTTCCAAATATCCAATGATCATGTCTCTTTATTCTAGTTGTTCTTTGAGTGATTCTTCAACTCTTTTATCTTCTTCTATTTGAACCTTCAAATCCATGATCATTTTTTCTAGTTCCTGAGTATATTCTTTCTTGTCTAGTTCCACTTGTAGCTTCTTGTTTTTCTTCTTTTCTCTTCTTATAAATTCTATGGCACACAAAAATTATTCTCGGTAGTCAAGTTATGCCTCTTCATATTCTTCTTCAGTGTCTTATTTTTCAGAGTCTTCTACTTCCATGAATATAACTCTTTATGTCTCACTATCACTGACTTCATCTTATCTAATGATGAGATGTCTTCTTTGGTGCATATATTTTTCTTGAAAACTTTCTTTGTGGTTCTTTTTCATTTATATGTTTGTTTGATATTTGAGTAATCTTCATCATTCCTCTTCTTTTTCTTATCGGGACATTTGTTAGCAAAATGACTAATACCATCACAATTAAAAAAAATCAATGGAAAATTACCTTTATATTTGTCATTGGTTCTCTTGTTCAATCTTCTGAAAAAGTTGTCCATTTCTTCATCATCTTCTGAGATGTCACTACTACTGCTATGTTCTTTTTCCTTTTTCTTTCCCTTTTTCTTTGACATTTTGGATGCTTTGAAAGATGCTTCTTTTGTATTTGGATTTTCCTATTATGTTCTCATTTAATATGCTATGAAGATTCCATGTAGTTCGTCCATGCTTATTGAGTCTATATCTTCTCTTTATTCTAGTGTTGATATCTTAGGATCAAATATCATAGGGAGAGATATTAGTACCTTTTTAACAATTATAGGTTCTTTAATTTCTTTCCCAATCCTATGATTTCATTTACTGTTTCATTGAATCATAACAATTAAACTACAATATCCTCATATTCCTTCATCTTTAGTTGTTCAAACTCACCTCTGTAAGTTTGAAGCTTTTCTGCTTTGACTTTTGAATCTCCTTAATAAATATTTTGAAGCTTGTCCCAAATCTCTTTAGCGGATTTACAATGTATAACTTTCATGTAAAGTGATTCACAAAGTGCATTTGTAACTTTGGAATTATTTTTTTCTGATTTGCATTAATCTTTCGTTTGCTGACAGAACTGCAAGTTCTTTGTATTCATCTACAACTATTTTCCAAATTTCAAATCCATGTGCATGTATATATGTTTCCATCCTTCTGCTCCAAAATGCATAGTTATGTCAATCAAACTATGGTATTCCATTTTTATACATGTTCTTTCTCTCCATGATCTACCTTTCAGTGGTTAAAATGATATCTGAAGGAACCTGCTCTGATACCAATTGTTGGATTACT
>JZKD02S1001158.1:708557-722244 GCA_000966675.3 Picea glauca
ATATATTGATATATTGGCCTATCCAACCACAAACAACCTCCATGCACACAAGTTGAGAGTAACATAATGCATGCATTTACCTCATTTCTCCAACAAAACTGTGGAATGTCAAACAATTTTAGAATGTCTTCTCACTCCAATCCTCTTTCCCATTCTTTTCACACTAGTATGCTCTAGTTCATTGTTGGTTTTGTCCTTAGTTCCACGTAGTTGTTTGGTGCAAGTTCAAGGAACTCTGTCGTTTTTGTAATATCACAGTCCACATATTTGAGTTGTGTTGGAGAGGAATTTTGGATAAGTTTCAGGATCTGTGCCAAAAGGATGTCAAAGGGGTAAAAGGATGCATGACAGAGAGGATGCAAATTATGTTCAATGGAGTAATGCACATAAGGAGGAAAACGATTATAAACCGTAAAGCTTGGGGACATTTTTTCCACTTTTGTAAGGGATTTTGTGGGACACTTTGTCCATTGTTTGTAATGGGATTATCCCTATTACTATATATAAATCTGTAATAGAGGATATATGGGGAGAGAGGTGAGAGTGAGAATGTGATATCGTAAATAAGCTGTGATTTCTTTTTGGGTAAGGGAGTCGAGAAAGGGAAGAAATTAGTACTATGGCTAAGGAGTAAAATTGTACTGCATAATAACATATAGGTAGGTTTGGGATGATATTACTTTTGCATCATTTGTAGCACAACACATAGTTGCAAGAAGCTATGAATGAATAATATAAGAATCCAACCATTGTGGACGTAGCCCAAGTTGGGTGAACCACGTAAATCTTTGTGTTATGGTTTTTATATTGTTTTGTGGTTTATGTTTAATGAAGGGATCATATATAATGTTGTAATGTTGTGCATAGATTAGAATTTATGACATGATAATTTCTAACTATGAACATTGTGAATGTAATTGAAGAGTTTGATTGATTCCTCGGTTGCCCTCAGCATTGCAGAACCTTGGTTCGTGTAGCCCCTCTAGATGCCTCAGGTGATAATTCACTTTCTTTGAAGGTGATGCTGAAAGGGCCCAGTGTCTAAGGGTTATATTGGTGATTGATTGATTAACCCCAGGTCTTCCCCCTTTGCACCAACAAATGGTTTTTTTTCCGAGAATGAGAACTATAATTAAGGGGAATGTTTGGGAAGACAAACGAAGAAGAAATTGAAGAATGGTCGGAGAGAAAGAACTAAATCTTTTCCACAGAACAAAATAGAAACCTTGGGAAAAACAACGAATAGTGGTTATAGAGGTGTGTCTTCATAAATATGGATGAAAATTTCTTTGGTGAATTTCCAATTATTTTGACTGAATGGTTAGGAAGGTTAGTGGAGAATGTTGGGAGATATAGAGTTGAATCCTTGAGAAGCTAGACTCTTGAACTGATCCAAGAAATTGATACAATAAGTAATAAGGTTTATTGTGCAATATATTTCTTATTGAAAAATATACTAGGGTGTTATATTACAGAATTTGTAGTAGATTGTACATAGTCTTACAACGTTGTAGAGAGGGAATTTTTCAAAGGTCCGTGCCAAAGATGTTTAAATGAAATTGCTACTTGGATAAATATTTTATTGTGCAAAAATAATGTCATGAAGATGGAATCTGATAACTAAGCACCTTCATGCACATAAGGGAACTGGTGGATGACCGGAGGAAGGCTTTAGAGTGACAAGGATGAATGGAGGAAATAAGGATTCGAAGATAATATATTGAATCAGATAGAGAGATTGGAGTATTGCACTGTGGGAAAAGGTTTAGATACAACAAGAAGGATATTATTCCTGGGAAATGAGAGAAAATAAATAATTCTAGCATAGTGAACCTTGAGAAGAACTTCATATCACACCATACAAAGAGAGGAAAAGGAAAGAGAGAGATCCTTAGTACTGCCTAATAGAAAAAGGAATTCCATCTCAGATCGAAAACTGCATCAAACCCATGACCCCTTCTACATCATTAATAATTGCATAATCGATTCAAGAGTAATAGTAATAAGTGGAGGAACTCATAGAAATAGTTAGAGTAGTGGGAACAAAGAAACAAACTAGAGCCAATCATCATCTATGAAGACAAATATGGTGCACAACAAAATCGTAGGTATATATAATACGTTGAGGATGCCTCGATTCCATGGAGTTGGGTCAGACGACCTAAAACAACATATGTTTGTATGTGAGACTATATGGACTGTGAAGAATGTCCAAGATGAAGAAACACATATCACATAGTCAACAACAACTTTCATAAATCACACACCTAATATGGCATATGAATTACTAGACAACTACACTAACCGATAAGTCAAGAAATTTGGAAAAAATCAAACAAGCGTTTCTCAACGAATTCAAGAACTAAAAATATGAATTTCAATATATTAAAAATTTAAAGGAAATTAAGAAAGTACAGAATGAGACAGTGTGGGATTTTGACCAGATATTTAAATATGCAATGGGTAGGTTAACCTTTCAGATTGTTGATGAAAAATAACGAGAATGGTTTATGGCAGGCCTATTGCCACACATTTGTTTTTCGTTAACAAAATAGAAGGTCAGGCCACAACTTGAAGCATTGGAAATCATGATGAAATTAGAAGCATCTCATGTAGGAGATGGCGTAGGTACATTCAAAGTTGGTTGCGTTGAGGATTCAATTGTATGAGATAACGAAGGAGAAGGAGAAACACAAACATGTTTGGTGTATAACATGTAAGACACAAGGCCATAGAAAAAACAAGTTTTCAGCCTTCACGCAGTATATGGCCATAGGACCACCGAACCCATTAGCAGGAGGAGTAGGGTACTCTGAGATATGTAAGACATGGGGGAATCATCCAAATACTTGTCCCCTACTAAAGAAATATCATAACACTTTGAGAAATTTATTCTTTAATTTTTGCAAGTTGGTAGGACATGATGAGAAAGACTATTATGCATTCGACATGATGAGAGAGCGCACTTCCGATGCTTACATAATCCAGGAGGAAAATTTCACAGCAGAAGGAGCAATCCCACATTATAACACTCCAAGAGGATTTAATCAAGGAGGATGTGGAGGTTTCAGTGGAGGTCAAGGACATGGAGGATTTGGTCGGGGAGGCAGAGGATCGATAATTGGTTACAACTGCAATCAACCATGACAATTAGAAATATATTGCCAAAATCATTGCATGACATGCACATATTTCATGGCCTTGTATCATGCAACATAATAGTATCCTTAGTTGATATAAAAGTTGTAGGCGAGAGGGAATTAGAACCAACATAATAATCAGAATCAAAACTTGAACTAGAACTTGCAAATGATAGTTGTTGAAGAACATGATGATCAACCAAAAGAAGTAGTTGTTACGCATGGTGGGAAAAGAACTGGACCAAATGCAAAAGGGAAGGGAAAAGGAGTAGAAAAATGGATAAGAAAAGAGGTTGAGACTATGCCAGCATTTAACGCATAGGAAGAAAAGGAGACTTACCATCAAGCAAGGAAGGAAATACTATGACCAGACTAGATAGCATCAATGTCAAGGTGGTACAAATTTAGGAGCATAATGAAATAATTAACATACTAAATACAATAAACACATAGACATGGAGAACAACACAGATATCCAGAGAACAATATCTTCTATTGAATAAATGAAATAGGATGAAACTATTAAACTGCAGAATTGAAACAACTTGCTCGAATGGTGGTAGTTATCTCTGATAAGATATGTGGCTTCTATGTGCATCCGTCTAACCAGAATGATTACAATGAGGCTCCAGGGGAATTTTAATATTACTCATGAATTTCAAAACCCTAGACATCCAAAAAGCTAACCCTAGGAGGTGAAATTCCAAACGTCATGCGGGCCCCTATGGGTACATTGGTACCCCAACTTCTTGGGGTCATAAATTTTTCATACGACCTCCGTTTTAGGTGTGTGATAGCTTGTTAAAAAGGTATTTTTGAGAACTACACATTACGTCATCAAACTCTAACTCTGTCTATAGTTTGACTGTGGAAAGAAATAAAACCATTGTTTAGGGCCCCAAAACGGCCCTAGAAGTACATAAAGATGTGTTGACATGGAAACATCCAAAATAAGCCAGTTGGATTAGGTGGGAGACCACCAGTCTCCTTCTGGAATATGTGTTGGGATTCAAACAACCACATAAGTGTAGAACCCACAATTACAAAGAAGTAAAAAAGAATGTGTTGAACTAAAAACTGTCAAGAGGAGCGAGTTGGAATAGATGGATGGCCACCAATATCCACCTAGATCAGTTTTCCCAACTTAGGAAGAAATGGTCTCCATTGAGTTGAGTTCCCCCATTAGGTGAGGAAATTTCTATTGAATTTTCACTTGAGTGAGACACTTGCCTTGGTGTAGGAGTTTCTCTTCCTTGAAAACCTGATAAAGTTGGATCCTCTGCTGGCAAGTTCCCTTAACCTGTGTGTCCACTATATGATCAATGGATGCCTATTCTATGCAGTCAAGGTTGAGCTCTATTGGTGTCAGCTATTCTGCGATCTCTAAGGTGTCCAATAATGGTGGAAAATATGGTCAAAGGAAGCCCACATTGAGCATTGGGTGCAAGCCAAGGAAGTGTGGAGTGTTGAGATAAAAATCATTTCTACCCACATCCTTGGTGATAGTTTTAAGGCCCATAGAGAAGTGAGAAGAGATTCTGATGGGACCCTGTAATATGCTCTTTCTGCAAATGTAACTAGACCTTGTATTCAACCTGAAACTGGTACGGTACCCTGTGTTGATCATGGTGCTACTTGTCCTTAGCATTGGATTTCTGAAAAAATATCGTGGACCTGTTGCTGGATGTGCTGAATCCACCTAATGAATCTAGTGACTTTGTCGGTCTTAGATTGAACATGGAAAGGTTCAGACTGTGTGGTTTCAAGAGGTAGTGGAACATAAATGGGACCCAAGGGTTGGAATCCTGGCCCCACCTAAAATGGGCTATGGCCATTGGAGCTACGGAGAGCCCTGTTGTAAATTTGTTGAAAATAGGGGAGAATCTCATCCCATGTACGTGGTTACTTAGAGCTCTATGTGCACAGGATGTGCACAATCATCCAATTTGTGACCTCTATTTAACCATATGTTTGGGGGTTCAAAGGAGTGGATTTATTGAGCTTGGTTTCCAATAGTGACTACAGATTCGACCAAAATGTGTTGGAGAAACTGTTGTCCTAGTTGAAGATGATGGTATTTGGTATCCTAAAATGGACACACAGTCGTTCAAAGAAGAGCTTGGAAGTATATTCCACTATGATGTTCTTATTGTAGGCTGTGAGGATGGCCATCTTCAAAAAACAATCAATGACCACAAATACACAATCATTTCCTTGCTTGGTGGACAGAATTCCAGACGTGTAATCCATCGAGATGGATTCCCAAGGATTTTCAGTAGTAGGAAGAGGGGTGTAAAATCCTTTCTTCTTGATGGCTTTATTGGAAATGGAATAGGCAGTGCAAGATATGATATACTTACTGGCATCCTGTCAAAGTTTTGGCCAATACAATTTTTTTTATGTAGAATGGCCATAGTTTTCGCCATGCCAAAATGTCCTTCCATCCAACTATAGTGGGATTCCTAGATCATATTTTCATTCTCACTTTCATTAACACAAATATGACCTAGATGGAATATCAATCCATCCTGAATGTGAAAATCGGTGACATTCCCCCATATTCCCAAGAGATTATAGATGGTGGTAAATTCCAGATCTTTTTGATAAAGTCAGGGCCACTCTAATACCTCATGTCCACATGAATGGATCATAGTAGTGACTGCAAACATGAGAGTTCGACTAAGGAAGTCAGCGACATGATTTGTGCTCCCTGTCTTATAATTAATGTTGAGATGGAACTACTGCAACTAGGTGGACCACCTTTAATGGGATTTGTCATGCAACTTCCCATGTGTTTGTATGAACTGCAGAGTCTTGTTATGAGTATGGATGGTCGTCTCCTTTCCCAAAATATAATATTTCTATTTTCGAATGACTTGTACTATAGAATACATTTCCTTTTCATAGGTCATGTATTTCCAGATAGTATTTGAGAGTGTCTAACTATGGTATGCCACCAGATGATTGTTATTATTGAGAACTATGCCTACACATAGTCGTATGCATCACTCTCAATCTCGAATGGTTGTTTTAGATCAGGAAAGGACAGTGCTGGATATGAGCACAAGCAATTATTCATATCATCAAATACTCACTGTTGTTCCTTATCCTACATGAAATTTTCCCTGCTACCGCCCTTGTACACTTGGTTGAGAGCCCGTGTAATATGGGATAATCCCAACACAAACTGTCAGTAGAAGTTGTCCAGTCCCAAGAAGCTCGGAAGATCGGTTATTGTGGTCAAGACTGGCCAGTCATGGATGAATTGCATCTTACCTAGATCAACATGTACCCCATAATCATAAACAATGTATCCCAAGTATTGGACCATGTTCATGCCAAAGGATCATTTTTCCAAGTTGGAATATAGCTTGTGTTTCCACAGAGTGCTCGAAACTTGATGAATATACTGCATGTGCTCCTCCATAGTTCTATTGAAGATGAGGATGTCATCCAAATATATCACCACCAAATATTTGGTGAAGGGGCTCAATACATCATCCATCAACCTCATGAAAGTGGTTGGTGCATTTGTTAAGCCAAAGGGAATGACCAACTATTTGAAGAGACCTTCTTTAGATTTGAAATTTGTCTTCCATACATAAGTTGGTTTGTTGGGAACCTCGTGGTAGTTACACTTTAGGTCAATCTTACTGAAGAAATTTTTCCCCTTAAGTTGTTCAAGAAGGTCATCAATTATGGGAATTGGGTATCAGTTCCTGACTATGACTTTTTTTAATGATTTGTAATCAATGCAGATTCACCAGGCCTCTTCCTTCTTTTGCACCAGCACAATTTTTCTTCCGCAAGGGGAGGAGATGGATCTGATGTGCGCCTTTTGAAGAATCTCTTGGATATGATGCTTTATTTCATCATTTTCCATCAACGATTGATGATATACTGGTTCATTAGGTAGAGGTGCACCAGGGGTTATATCAATTTGATGCTTGACTTGGAAGTGCGTCGATATCTCGGTGGGTGAGGAGAATACATCTTTGTACTCTTCCACTATCCTATCCACTTTCTTCTACTGCAAAGAGAGGTTGTGTGTAGAGGCCACAGATGTGGTGACGATATTCTCCTTACTGTGAACATGGATCACAAAGAAGGAGAACTTTCGGGTCTGTCAAATGACCTTAGTAAATTTCTTAGCAGATATTAAAGAAATAACGGTAGGAGACGCTACCTCTGGTATCCTATACAATTGTCTACCCAAAGTAATAGTAACACTATGGGGTCTATACTCATACACAACATGACAGTTCCACAAATATGGTTGTCCTAAAATAACATCACAAACTTCAAGGGGAGAAATATCGCACAATACCTCGTCATTGAAAGGCTTGATGTTGTAGGGTAGACGACATTGTTGGCTGGCAAAGAGATATATTCCTTGGAAAATCCATCTGATGGTGTGGGGATGCAAGTGTGGTGTCGTCGTTGGGTCCAGTTGCTTGATGACCTCTGCTAATATCAGTTTCTTCTGATTGCCGCTATCAACAATGAAATGAAGTGGAACCCACTTTACCCACATCTATGAGTGAAAGAGGCGTTCCCCTTCTTATGGTTATTTTGGTTCACTTGGACGGAATTTGGTGGCATCAATATTGGCACTTGGTTCAACATCGAGAATCCAGTTCCCTCCTTATAAATTTGATTCAGAGTCATAATCGGCCTCTAACTCGAAAGCCTTCAGCTCAACCACGATTGACTACTTGGAGCGACATTCTTTGGTGTTGTGCCAAGGGATTTTATGGTATTCACACTAGTGCTTCTTCATCTTCTCATTTCCCTTATTGTGTTGTAGCTTGGATTGGTTTTACAAAGAGTGGCAATCTTTTCTCTGTCCCTTTTTTTGTGGGTTGGGGCTGCCTTTTCCTTTCTTCGGCTGTGAGGAGTTTGTAGATCCAAACTCTCACCTCTTTTTCTTAAATTTCTTCTTGATCTTGACGATATATATATAAGCCATACCTAATGAGGTTATGTACAAAAACTCCATTTATGTTTGAATGTATCTATGCAAATAGTAGTGGTATTTAAGGACCATATTTCTCTCAGATTCTTTGATACCCAATTTGGTGTGCAGGGTATGGAAAATATTGGTGAAATATGGTATTGTGTAGTATCTTTTCTGATGCAGAGTGGTCCATTTGGTCTACTGGTGTTCGTAGCTTCCAAAAGGGTAGTATTGTTATTTAATGGCATCCTGGAAATAATCCCATGTAGGTGATGTTATCACTTGGTAATTTATTTGGGCTGCATCAAAGAAAGGCCAAGGTAACCTAAAAAACAACTTTAGATCATATTCTGACCTATAAAACCAAAGAGGGCTCTCTCATATGTCTAATGAATGGTAATTACTCAAATATTTCATCAATAAATACAGGGAGGTTATATTCTCCAATAGGAAAAGTTTATTTTTGTTTTAAAATGGATGGTAGGACAAGAAAGATATAAAGTACCATTGTGCAATGGAGTCAATTTAAGAAAACAATAGAAACAAATGACTTAGTGACTGAACTTGAGAGGTTAAAGTTTAAATACACAAAAGTCTTTCAGTTAAAAATCGTTGTGTGTGGTGAGATAAAAACACATGAAGTAACCCATAGCACTGTTGGGGATGAATTTAGAGTTCACTTAGAAGAAACACGATTGTCTAAATGGCACAAATCTAGAGCATCGTGCACTGAATTATAGATTTGAAATCATGTTCCAATTTAGACCAAAAATACAGATGTGAATATAAAGAACACATGAAAGCACATATGCAAATAAATAATACAATACATCAATTTTTTACCATTAGAATCTTCTCATCAAAGCTTCAGGACCTTTGCATTAAGTTTCAATCAGATCAAAAATACATTCAATAGTCATTGTCTACACTATTTTTCCAACCAACCCCTCTCTACTCTCATACCATGAATTATATATTACTATAGGTCCTTTACATCTCACCATTTCTAAATCCAACCCCTTTCCCAAAATAGAAAATATTACAAACAACAATGACACGTTTTAACTAATTTCCTACTTTTCTAGAGGCAAAATTATGAAGAATAGGCTTCAAAATTCTACTTGTAATTCTCAAACTGTAATAGTTGTGTAAACTTTGAGGACAGTTCTTGTATTTAAGCTTGTTTTAAATAAAAACCTATCTCGGTGTCTTTAAATTCATCTCCAGTGGACTGTAATATGTGTCGTAGAAACATGTCTCCGACAGGAAATCATGGAAACTGAAAAATAGGGCTCACAGACTCCTTTGAATATCCCAATCCGTGACACATTTTGAAAATATGAGAGATGATTTTATTATTTGTTTTTTCCTAGAAAAACACCTCTCGGGGATTTTCTAAATTTCTCTCCAGTTGGTCATAAATTAATCTTGAATTTTACCACTAAATCAGTCATTTACATAGCACGTCATGTATCCTATGCGCGAAAACATCCTGTGCACGACAACATCCTCTGCGCAACAACATCCTTTATGTGACAACATCCTCTATATGATTTTTTTTATGCGCAATGACATATTCTACGTGACATCATTCTCTGTGTGACATCATCCTTTGTGTGACATCATTCTTTGGATGATAGCATATTCTGAACAACAGAATCCTTGGCGTGACAAAGATCTCTACGCGGTGAAGCCCTCTCCGCAACGTGTAGAAAAATTTTCAGCGCACAATTGCAAATGGAAATGAAAATAATAAATGATAATATTCCTTTTGAAACCGACCCTTGGATATGTTAGATGATGTCAGGAATAAATAAAAAAATTATTGGTGCTAACAAACATGACTTTGGAAATTGATGACAAACCTCTAACCTTAGATATGAAAATCATGGTGCTAATAGATAGCTCCAACGGGGATTCTATCCTCCTTGTGACATATAAAAGAAAAGTAGACCAGGTGCCTTGTCCATTAGGTTATTCCCAAACTCAACTTTCCAACTGTAACTTGCAACCTTCTCTCTTGCCGACATTGAACCAATCACACTGAAATCCAAACCTGTACTGTTCCACCACAAATTTATTTTGTAACTGAACTAAACCCAAAATGAAAATACAAACTAAAACATGATGAAAGAAATTCTCTCCACACTGATCTTATTCACACCTACCTACCCTAACTGTTGAAAAACTGGCAATCAAGTGAAATCAAAATGCCAATGCAACCATGAAAGTGTCTTGTACATGGATTGAATTACTTGTGTATCTTTGACCAGTATTGAAAGGGAAAACCCTCTCAATGGAAGCTCATCAAATTAAATATTTACCAAATTTAAAAACTTAGGTCCATTCGTTGTTTCCAAACATGTTGCAAAAGGATCTTGAAAAGAAAGAAAATTTATTTCAGGAGATTGAAAAAGACTATCATCTTGTATCATCCCTCCAACTAGCTTTCTTCTTCCAAAAATCTCAAACAAATGGTTTTCATGAAAGGGATAAATATATGTATTAAATTGTTGCAATGAAACTCCTGATGGAAAGATGGACATGGCTGATTTGGGCAATAACTCATCATCTATATTTTTAGATTCATCTTCGACCAATGGCTGCAGTTTTGAACTGATAAAACCTTCCATGTAACAAGCAGAAGGTTCATCAAACACATGATAAGATTGATGATCCACTTCATTGATAACAATTTTCTCATGTAAAACAATGTCACTGTGAATGTAGACAAATGTCACTACTTCCTTTGTTATCTCATGATTTACTCTTAGTAATTCAAAGGAAGGAAAACATAATGGAAGATAATTTTCATTGGCAAGTCCATTTATTTCTTCATATTCAACATCATGCCTCGAGGATTTATAATTTGAAACATTATAATAAAACAAATTCAACAATTTGAGAGAAGTGAAACATAATGGCAAAGGTCTTTCACCTGATTCACATCTTTCTTCATTTTCTTCATTGTTGTCATATGCACATTTTTCGATTTCTTTGGATTTCTAAAAACAATCATTTTTAGATTCGGAAAGTTCAATTGCTTGTTCTAAACAGTCGGCCTCATTGTAATCATTGTATTCATCATACCTGGGTTCACCAAAAATCTTTGTAATGTCATCAAACATGAAAATTAAGGCAACGGCTTGTTCTTCTGCAAGTTGATCTGCAAATTCATATTCATGGATGTCTACAAATGGATACATAAAATAGTCAGTATCTTGTTCATGATGGAATGGATCCAAATTTAAATTAGTATCAAAGAAATTCATGGGAGTATATTATTCTTCAAGCTGATCATCATTCTTTGCAAAAAAAATCCTCATGACATCCTTCAGGAAAACTTATGACATGATCAACCTCCTACATATTATGCACAGTCTCTGGTTCCATAGCTTTCAATTGTTGGATCATGTTTTCATTGATGCCAATGGTTTGATTGATTGATCTCATTTATTTATTTCAAGTGATTGATTGATGTCAAAATATTGATTGATTGATGATTTATGTAATATAATATGTATTTTCCTTGATGAGAATGCATAGATGAAGATGGTTCAATGAGTTGTCATTGATACATGATGAATATAGATCGATGTGGTTCCATTGGTATATGATGCATTGTTGGAAAAATGTATATATGACTCATTATTGTCTTATCATGATTGATACAGTGCAAAAATGGATGAAATCCAAAGTGGTCCCCTTATGGTGAAAGGCCTCACAGGAAGACGCTCTGTAGATTGAATTATCCTAGAAGAATGGTTGGAGGACCCATGCTCTCATTATTGTCTTATAATGATTGATAAGGTGTACAAATGGATGAACTCCAAAGTGGTCCCCTTATGGTGAAATACCTCACGGGAAGACACTTTACAGATTGAGTTATCCTAGAAGAATGGTTGGAGGAACCATTCTTGTATGAGGAATAATGAGATGAAGATCAAGGAAATTGTTGGTGAAACTATCCTAGATATATAGTGCTTGTCATGTCATTTCCGATGGTATGTGGAATGTCACATAAATCCTCATGGTTTGAGAGGTATGGCCTTATGAAGATGAAGGACCCCCACATGAAGGCTTGAAGCCCCCAAGGTCAAAGAAGTCAAAGTGACCTAGAAATGGGTTAATATAATTTAAATGATAAATTAAAGTGAAAAATTAAAGGTGGATTATTTAAATAATCAAGAGAAGTGACAAAATCAAGAAATGATAAAGTAAGGTGACAAAATCAAGAAGGAATATTTATGGAAACTGGTAAATCCTAAAAATAAGGAAAATAGGTTAAGTGACCTAGAAATGGGTTAATATTATTTAAATGATAAATTAAAGTGACAAATTCAAGGTGAATTATTTAAATAACCAAGAGAAGTGACAAAATAAAGAAATGATAAAGTAAGGTGACAAAATCAAGAAGGAATATTTAAATGTTAATGTATTGGAGAACTTTCTATTTATGGAAAGTGGTTAACCCTAAAATAAAGAAAATAGGTTAAGTGACCTAGAAATGGGTTAAGTGACCTAAAAATGGGTTAAGTGACATATAGTATGAAAGTATAAATAAGATAGAAATTGTCTCTTGTAGATCAGCATTTTTGTGGATCAATGGAGAGCTTCTTGTGGGAATATATTTTGGAGTATTGATGGAGAACTTCTTGTGAGAGTTTCTTGATCATTTTTGGTGTGGAACACTTGAGGATATTGAATATATATAGTTTACTAATGTAACCAATGATATCTAAGCTGAAATTCCGAGGAAAGTGAAGAAAAGAAGGCCGAAATGCAAGGAAGGATAAATTCTTTTGATGGTGCTTTCTAAGGTATGTTATTTACAGGTCATCTCACCATTTTCACTATAACTCTTTTTCTATAATGATACAGATCCTAAAATTGATATGAAAGTGGGACAACATATCCAAGTATCTGTGGTTAAAAATGTAGCTTGTTTTTCATTTTATTTTTGGAGTTACACTCCGTGGAAAATAGGGTTTGTGGCTAGTCCTGAAACTAGTCAAAATCAGGTGTTTCGGGTAAAAACATCATAACTTATTCATAACAGATCCAAACTCCATGAGACAAAACATGTTGGTTATGTTATAGTATTTAGTATTCTTTGTAATAGGTTCATATCATTTCATCAAATATTTTGTGCGGGGCACACTCTACAAGGTCGCTCTCTAGAATAAGCCAAAATTCAGCAAGGTATGCCATTTTTTCTATAACTCCTTTTCTGAGAGGTTCCAAGTAGTTTCACTTGGAACAATTGATTAAAACACACTGAAGAATATTTTTTATCAGTTTCGGATCTTTATTCAGTACATTTACAAAGTTATGATTATTTCAAGTTAGGGTTGTTGACTAATCCAAAACTAGTCATGGTTGAGACAAGAAGTTGATGAGTTGGCACATACATGAGGTGTATAGTTGATTATGTTGGTACATATTTATGAGTCATTTTTTATTAGTAGTTGACATATGATTGGTATATACTTGGTACATGGTTGGATGCACTTGTTTATGGTACAGGTTGATTACAGGTTGTTTGGCAAAGGTTGGTGCATGGTTGATGCTCTTGTTTATGGTACAGATT
>JZKD02S1001158.1:756255-778832 GCA_000966675.3 Picea glauca
ATTTCTCCTCAACCATGAGGATCCACGTGACGTGCCACATACCACCGGAAAGAGCATGATGTATACTATCCATCCATGGGTGTTGTATCTACATGTTCATTTTCCTTCATGTCCAAATAACTTCATCAATCTTGTGGTCCAAAACCCATGACTAGGGTTGACATCAATGACAACAACCAATCTTCCAACAAAAGCGCTATGGTTAGACACCTCCATAGGTAGCCCAAGAAATGCATAAAGATAGATCGAAGTCCATTCAATGGATAAACTAACATATACCACACTTGGTTATGAAGGAACAAAACATCTTCTTGAACAAACCTATCGCCACGAAAGAGGTGGACCAAGCTCTCCAGGTAATTCCTAGTGGGAAAGCACCAGGTCCATATGGCTTCACTATGGAATTTTTCAAAGCCTACTAGAAAATCGTCATACATGACATCTGTAAGGTAGTAGAGGACTCTAGAAGGTCTACCTCCATCCTTAAATCACTAAACGCAACCATGATCACCCTAATCCCCAAAGAAAATGAATCCCAAACCCTGGACCGGTATAAACCCATAACACTTTGTAATGTGATATCCAAGATCATCTCCAAAGTCATAGAAAATATATTGAAACCCCTCCTACCCTCACTGATCTAACAAGAACAGGAAGGCTTCGTGGAAGGTAGACAAATATTGGACAACATCATACATGCCCATGAGATCATTCACACCTTTAAACTCCAGAAAAAGGGGGGAATGTTAATACAATTGGACCTAGCAAAAGATTATGACAAAATTAGCTGGAATTATATGATCAAGACTGTGGAAGCCTTTTGTTTTACACAACACTGGATCAGTTGGATTGTCAGTTTAGTATCCACAACAAGATACTCGCTACTAATCAATAGAGCCCCGACCAAACCTTTATGGCCCACGAGAGGGATCAAACAGGGGGATTTGTTGTCTCCTTTCCTATTCATTCTGATGATGGAAGGCCTCAACTAGAGCATAAATAACACAACAACAACTAGGGAAATAACAAGGCTCAAACCTTTCAAAAACTTCCCTACTTCAACTCACTAACAATTTATGGATGATACACTACTCCACGACATACCCATGGTCAAGGAAGCTAAAGACTACAAACGAATCCTAGAAGATTTTGGGGAAGCCTCGGGCACTGAGATAAACCACTCCAATTCGATGATCTTTTTCTTTAATACCAATCCAACTATCCAAAGCAATTTGACCAGCAATCTAGGATTTGAACGGAAAACACTTCCAACCAAGTATTTGGGGGTTCCTTTGACACACAAAGTTTATAAGTTGTCAACTTGGGAAGGGGTAATAAATAGGTTACATGAGCGGGTAAAAGACTTGACATATAGATCCCTTAACCTAGCTAGAAGATTGATCCTAACCAAAACTGTTTTACAAGCCATCCCAACCTTTATGATGTCAGTATTCCCCACTCCTCAGGGGATCCTACAGAAAATCAGAGCCATCTAGAAGGACTTCTTGTGGAAAGGGTCGAAACAAAGAAAAGATGGGCCCTAGTGGCCTGGGAGAAATTCTACAGGCCAAAAAGCAAAGGAGGCTTGGGACTACAAGATCCACAAATGACCAACAATGCATATGGGGCGAAACTCTAGTGGTTGTGGGTCAGAGAAACTGCAACACCCTAGATAAAATTATGGAAGGAAAAGTACACACCGGACACCTGCGACCAGGACAAAATCCGCTTTGGATGAACTAGGGAAGGCTCGGCCATTTGGAACCTAGCCTAGTGCAACAAAGTATGGATTTAGATACATAGATTTTGGGAAATCAGGAATGGCAGAACAACCAGATTATGGTAGGACGCTTGGCAGCAGGAACCAAAGATGGAAAACCAGGATAGAGGGATACTACAATAGGACCTCATAACACAAGGAAAAACTAATGTCTATGAATACTGGCAGCAGGGAACAAACCACAACAAATGGAGAATATGGGACAAGATTAATCCTTAGAACAATGAGATACCCAAATCAACAATAAAAGGGGTGGAGGAACTGGGTAGATAGAAAATAACAATCATGAAGGGAGAGGACCAGTTGAGGTGGGGAAAAAAGGACAGAGGAGAATTCAACCTAAAATAAGTTTGGCACTATAAGACGGACCCATAGCAAGATGACCTGGCGCAACAATGGGATAATCTCTGGAACAACCCCCAATGACCAAAGATTAATATATTCCAGTGGATAATATTACACAACTGCATCCTAACTTGGGATAAACTAAGGAAAAGAGGTTTCACCAATCCATCAAGATGTCATCTTTGTCAAACTTAGGAAGAAACAACCAACCATCTCCTTGACAATTGTGCCTACACTATGGAACTATGGGACTAGGCATCAAGTATCTTCCACCAGTCCAACAGGATTCGTGGTAACGTATCTGCAACAATCAATATCTGGAGAGAAAACTATAGCGACCAAGAAAAGGTGAACCTCTGCTTGACCCTCACCCCAGGAATGTTCATATGGTCGATATGGAAGGAAAGGAACCGACGCATTTTCATAAACCAAAGCTGGCCAGAAGGGAAGATAAAGGAAGAAATAACCTCCATGATATGTGAGATGGTGATGAGCTACAACTTCCAGGAGGGTCGATCCAAATGGATATCGGTGACCACCCACCTTTTCCAACTGGCTCAAAATAGTTTTCTGACAATTTTGGCAATTTACTATTTTTAGCAGTTTTAACTTCTAGGGCCATTTTGAGGGCCTAAATGAAGGTTTTTTGGTATCAAGCTCCTCAAAATGATCCCCCAAAATGAATCTCCTTGACGATACCTTTCCAACAGGCTATCGCATGCCTAAAACGGAGATCGTATGAAAAATTTATGACCGTGGGAAATTGATGTACTAACTTACCCGAACGAGGCCCACATGACTTTTGGCACTTCCTCTCCTAGGGTTAGGTTTTTGGATGCCTAGGGTTTTTGACATTCTTGATTATTGTAAAAATGCCTTCAGAGCCTCATTGTAACCTTCGTCTTGTGAATGTGTGTTGTCTTCACATAACTTCTTAGAGATAACCTGCCACCATTCCAGCAAGCTTGTTTCCACTACATTTTATAGTTTCATCTTATTTCGTTATTGAATAGAAAACTAGTTTTACTATATCTCTGTTATTTTGTGTTAATAACATGTTAATAATATGTATTCATTTCATTCTACTCATAAAATTCAGATCAGTGGTATCATAGTGGTATTCTCCTTGTTGTCTTAATGCATATCCCTAACGAGGTCGGAGTACAAAGAGTTGGGTATCGAGCTTGTCTCTCTTGAGGATAGAAGCTCTCACACACCCAAGAGACCTCCCACGACAGGAGAAAATAAACATGATGGGATAGGAGATACCTTCAAACTGTTGATTAATGAATCCCTCATGCAACAGAGGAACGAGATGATGGATAGTTTCACACAAGTAATTTGGTGACTACCAACAGGCGACACATCTTCTTCAAACGGAGGCACCGCCACCTTCAAGGTACAAATAAACTTTGATATTCCTATATTTTAAGGTTAGATAGATATAGATGTTGTAGACAAGTGGTTGAATCTACTAGAAGGGTATTTTTCTGCTCATAAATTTTTGAATAGAGAAAAGATTACTTTTGTGCTCCTTAAAGTCGTTCCCCATGTCAAAGATTAGTGGGAAACTTTCTCTGAGTAAAAAGAAATAGAGGAAACCTCATTATTTTCAGCCATGGCTACCTAGGAATCATTTAGGGATGTTATTAAGGAACAATACTATGATGTCGGAAGTTATGATGACTTGTATACTAAATGGACCACACTGCGGCAAGAAAGAGACCAAGCAGTGCTAGATTTCACAAATATATTCCATACCTTGCGCACCAAGTTGGGTATCATAGATTCAAAGAGACATCTGGTGCTCAAGTATCGTGGTTCTCTGCATAGATACATCCAAACCAAAATGGAATTTATGGAAATCTCATCCTTGGGAGGGGCTTACCGATATGCCGTCAAAATTGAGCAAAAGCTCAAACAAAAGACGCAACAATTTGGTCCTGGGAAGCCCGCACAAAAAAATCCAGGAAAGGGAGGCTCCAACCAACTAAAAAAAGGACAGAGAAAATATGGATAGTATCAGGACAATGAGTACAAGCCGCAAGCAAAGAAGGACACCAGAAAGACAAAGAAATATACCGAGAATTGGTGCGACTTCCATAAGAGCCCTTGGCATAACACTATTGACTACCACTCAAAGCACTCATTGGTGTTCAACGTGAAAGCCTCAGAATCAGATGCGGATTCTGACTCTGAGACAGAACCAGAAAGGGGAAGAAGGATCATTGACGCAGAACCTAGTGCCACCGTTGTTACCACCAAGCTCCAACCTGGTGAACTAGACGAGCCCGAAGAAGGAGAGTGTCTCTTCCATTCATAGATGTGGGTAAAAGGCACCTCGCTTCACTTCATCGTTGATAGTGGTAGCCAGAAGAACCTCATCTCAGCATAGGTCATCAAGTAGCAGGCCCTGCCAACAATGTCTCACCCACAACCCTACACCATTGGATGGCTCTACCAAGGAAATGATCTTTGCGTCAACCAACAGTGTCGATTGTCGTACGACATCAAGCCCTTCAAAGATGAGGTATTGTGTGATGTTTCTCCTCTTGAAGTTTGTGATGTTATTTTGGGCCAACCTTATTTATGGAAACATCATGTTGTATATGATTCTAGGCCTCGTAGTGTTATTATTACTTTGGAGAGGAAATTGTATAGGATACCTGAGGCAATCCCACCTAGTGCTATTTCCTTGATCTCTACTAAGAAATGCAGGAAGGTCATCTCTTAGAAGGGGAAGTTTGTCTTCTTCGTGATTCTCTCTTAGAATAAGTGAAATATCACAGACACATCTAGGGTCTTTGTGGTCAACCTCTCCACACAGCAGAAGCAAGTAGATAAGGTCATCGAAGAATACTCGGATATCTTCTCCTCACCTACAAGGGTACCTCTGCACTGCCAGGTCAAGCACCCCATTGATCTGACCCCGGATGCATCGCTCCCCAATGGGCCAATCTATCGTCGCTCTTTGTTAGAGAATGAGGAAATCAAGCGATAGATCCAAGAACTTCTCCACAAGGGGCACATCTTTCCCAGCTCATCACCTTGTGGAAGCCCAATCGTCTTGGTACAGAAGAAAGATGGAACCTGGCAACTCTGTATTGACTACCGAGATCTGAATAAAATCACTATCAAAAACCAGTACCTGATTCCCCGAATTGATTACGTCCTTGATCAACTCACGGGGGCCAAATACTTCAGTAAGATTGATTTGAATTCTGGCTACCACCAAGTCTCAATAGAATAGACAGATTTTTGGAAGACCACATTCAAGTCAAAGGAAGGAATTTTTGAATGGTTGGTCATGCCCTTTGGTTTGACAAATGCTCCAGGCACTTTCATGAGGATGATGGACAATATCCTATTACCATTCACCAATACTTTTGTAGTGGTGTATCTAGATGACATTATAATTTACAGCAAGACTTGGGCCTAACACTTGCAACATATTCAATAGGTTTTGCACACCCTACGATAACACAAGCTATACGCCAACCTGGAAAAATGCTCCTTTGGCATGGACAAGGTGCATTACCTAGGATACATCATTGATCAGCATGGCATACATGTGGATCCAGACAAGGTCCAAGTCATCCATGAATAGCTAGCCCGAACAACACTCACTGAGCTTCATAGCTTCTTAGGACTTGCTAATTTATACCACAGGTTCATGTTATGTTTCTCCCATATTGCATGGGCCCTCAACCAAATAAATAGGGGTGGTGGTAAGGTGAAATTTGCATGGGGCCGATCCCAACAATAAGCATTTGACAATTTGAACCAGCGCTTGTGCTAAGCCCTAGTACTTTCACTAACAGACTTGCACCATCCCTTTGAGATCGAGATAGATGCTTCAGACTATGTTGTGGGCATCATTCTCACTCATCACGACCACCCTATGGCTTATCATAGTGAGACACTTTCAGATATTGTTCGTAAGTACCCTACTTACGACAAAGAAATGTACTCCATTGTGCAAGCATGCTGCCAGTGGAGACATTACATTCTTTGGAAGGAGACAATCATCCACACTGATCATAAGCCACTTCAATTCATGCAGACACAGGGAAAATTGCAGAATGACCGCCATAAGAAGTGGTCCACATACTTGCAGCAATTCCACCTTAACATCAAGTATAAAACATGGATCACCAATCACGTCATTGATTGCCTCAATAGACCCCCAGTCACAGAACTCACCCCGGTGCTAAACTCTTATGGCCATGAGACATCTGGATGGCCCCAAATCTATGAGACAAACCTTGACTTCGCCACCACCTACCAAATGTTCGGTGCAAATGCAGTTGTCAATAATTTCCATCTTCAGGATTGGTTGTTGTGTCATCTTGGCCATATATGTGTTCCATCAAGTGAGTGAGTGAAGCTAATATGGGAAGCCCACTACAGTCGGGTGGTAGGACACTTTGGCATCAAAAATATAGTGGTGATGATACATAAACATTTCTACTGGCCAAAACTTTGACAAGAGGTCAGAAAGTATATCAGGTCCTGCACTACCTGCACTATTTCCAAACCGACCACTAAGAAACAAGGCCTGTACACCCCTATTCCTACTCCTGAAAAGCCATGGGAATCCATCTCAATGGACTATATGTAGGGCCTCCCATCCACCAAGCGGGGAAATGACTGTGTTTTTGTGGTTGTTGATTACTTTTCTAAGATGGCGATTATGGTTTCCTGGAAGAAGACCATCACTGTAGAGGCCACTACCAAGATCTTCTTTGAACGAGTCTGGGTACATTTTGAAATCCCAAAAACCATTGTTTCAGATAAAGATATTCGATTTCTCAGCACATTCTGGTCGAGCCTATGGTCACTTCTGGACACCAAGCTCACCAAATCCACAGCCTTCCACCCCCAGATAGATAGCCAAACCAAGGTTCTAAATCGAATGATTTTGCATGTCCTTCACATTTATAATTCAAAGTAGCCCCGCACATGGTATGAGAGCCTTCCCTATGTCCAACATAGCTACAATTGCACCTTGCACAGCTCAACCGGCCACAACCCCTTTCAAGTAGGGTCGGGATTCCAAACATTGGGTCCCATAGATGTTACACTTCCCATTGTGGTCACCTCGACTGACTCATCTCCTGATCCAACTGAAGCTAACAAAGCCACCTGGTTCATTGAGAGGATCCAACACATCTTCCAATAGGTTCAGGATATCCTACAAAAGTCCAATGAAAAGTACAAACAGTGCCATGATCAACATTGGGTGCCGCATAAGTTTCAGGTGGGTGACAAAGTTTGCTTGCACTTGCAGAAAGAACGCCTTACAAGACCCCATTGAAAGCTTTTCCCACTCCGTTATGGACCATACACTATCACCAAGGTCGTGGGGGATAATGCTTTTGAGCTCAACATTCCTCCTTTCCTATGCCTGCACCCAGTGTTCAACACGGATCTCCTTCGCCCTTATTTCCTACCATTATTGGACACCTCAGAAGTAGAAGAATAGATGACACCAACAGAGCTAAACCCCGAATTCATACAAAAAGCATCCAATGATCATATTGTGGACATACAAATCAAGGGAACTCAACAAAAAAAGATCCAACTTTATCAAGTAATCAAAGCAAGGCAGCTCCTACACCAAGGCAAGTGGCTCACCCGGGGCCAAATTCAGTAGAAATTTCCTCATCTAATGGGGGACCTCAACACAATGGAGACCATTTATTCCTAATAAGGGAGGATTGATCCATATGTATATTGGTGTCCACTCACCTTTTCCAACTGGCTGAAAACAATTTCCTGACAATTTTGGCAATTTACTATTTTTAGCAGTTTTAACTTATGGGGCCATTTTGAGGGCCTAAATGAAGGTTTTTTAGTATCGAGCTCCTCAATGATAGCTAAAGGCATGATTGGTCACGTAAAATGAATCTCCTTGACTATACCTTTCCAACAGGCTATCTGATGCAACCACACCCTCAGGTACGCTGCTTTACATAGGACCTTCTCTTCCCTTGGCCCGAAAAATTGAAATGCTCTTCAACTCCCTTATCGGGACTTCTCCATACCCACAGAGTTCTATTAACCAGAATCCCCTTTTAAATTGGGAAATTAGAATTCACGAAATCGTGAGTCCTATGGTCACAAATTCAAGCCCTTTGAATTCCCCGAAACACGATGTGCGATCATTTGGTGTGGTGCGACACCTGTTCACCTATCTGTCGCTGGCGATCCCCACTCTGTCCTTGTACCCGTCGGTAAATCACGTATCGCAATATTGAGACTCCTGTTGCTATGTTCTTGGGACTTCCAATTCCCCGAATTCCGATACGGGCTGCCACCTGTCTACTTACCTGCTACACTGTGGCCCACACTCCGACGGATAATCGGGAAATCGCGTATCGCAATATCACGATTCCCGTTGCACTAGTTCATGGAACTCTCCAAATCCTGAACCTGGATATGGGTAACACCTGTCCTCCACTATCTCCAGCTGTGGCCCACACAACCCTTCCATCGGGATATCGCGGATCGCAATTCCACGTTGCACGAGTTCTCTGCCTTCGAAAACTCTGATGCTCCGAACCCCGACTCCTCTGCTCGCTACTGTTAACCCCTTTGCAATTCCTGCTAGATCTGATGGTCGACGGGATTTTCATGAATTCCCCTCCATAGATCCTGACCGTCGCTTCCCCCTCCTTGAGGATTTTCCTTGATGAATCCTCCGAGATGAATCCAGTGCTTTCTCCACAAAGACATGTTCACCTGCTCGTCAACCTGCGATGCTTCTACAAGCTTCCAATAGCAGCTTCCCTGCGCTTATCCTTTAGTGAACTTCGAAGGCCTACTCCTCCTGATCTTTTACACAACTTTAGTTTTCAAAAAGGAACCTTGCACGTGCTCCTCACAGAAAATCTTCAACAACACTTAAGTGTTGAAGGCACTCAACTCTACGCACACCTGTTGCAGCAGTCTTCTAACCCTTTGCTCAAAATCGCAACTCTGAGACTTAGCTTGGCCTGCGTACTCCTTGCACGACACTGTGCCTAATTGCACCTTCTGGGAAATGAGAACAAAAGTTGTCTCTAATTGAACCCTATTGTCAACGCACTCCTTGCGGACAATTCAACTACACTCCTTGCAGGAATCTTCTGGCTCAATTAGAGAAACAATTGAAACTCATTCACTCCCCTTTTCAGACTTCAATTCACACATGAAATCACACACACAGGATATAAAATCAAATGCATGACAGGAAGCAAACATCAATTGAGCATAACATCAATACACAAAGAAAACAACACAAACCATGGATTTGAATCAAAACTCTTCTATTAATTCAAATGCCTGTACATGGGTGTTTTTCATACACGGCTCTCTGCGTGCTCTTCTCTTCTTGCTCCTGTTGATGCTTCTAATGTTACAATGATACAATGAGGGTGTCTATATCCGTTTTCCCTCTTGGACTCTAAAGCTATCAAATCTAGAATTAAAAATCCTATCTACTAGCATTAACTGCATTAAATGTCGACTATCTACTAAGGACGAGAGCTATCCTCTCAAGGTCCATTACATTATACAAGTGCACTTCTTCATAAATGACTTCATTAAAGATTTACGCAACAATTCCAAAGCAATTTCAAAAATTTGGCGCTGGTTCATCTAGTTGGCTTCCGCTCCGCGCTGGCTCGCTTGATGAGTCAGTGATGCTCCTGCATCATACTCCTCGGCTTGAAAAATTTCATGGGATACTGTCCATGAGCTCCTGCACGGTCTGTCCATGCTTTTGTATTTCTGCTACAGTATCCCAGCTCGCATCTTCCACTGGGTGATTCTTCCATTTTACTAGATACTCATAGTATTCTTTCCTCCTGGTCTTCTTACCCACTCTCTTGTCTAGTATGCACTCCATCTGCAGCTTCTTGGCAACTGCCAATTGTTTCATCCACTGGATCACCGGTTCCTCAGTTCCAGTGTCTGTCTCTCTAGCTCTGTATGGGTATAAATCTGTGATATTGAATATTAGAGATATTCCGATGCCATCCGAAAACTCAATCTCACACACATTTTCTCCGAATTTTCTCAAGACCTTGCATGGTCCGATTTTCTTCATCTTTAGTTTGTTGTATGTTCCCCTTGGGAACCTTTCTTTCCTTAAATGTGCTAGAACTAGATCACCAACTTCAAACTGAAGTTGTCTCTGATGCTGATCTGCTCTGCGCTTATATTCCTGGTTCAATTCCAGCAGTCGCTCCTTCACCCTGCTGTGAAGTTCTTTCATCCCCTCAGCGAATTATTCTGCACTAGCGCTGCTAGTAGCAGTCTGTTCTGAATCCCTCAATTCATAAACTCCTCTTGGCTGCATTCCATAAACAACCTGAAATGGACTCTTTCCTGTGCTCCGATTCACTGAATCATTGTATGCAAACTCTGCCTGTGGTAATATGTGGTCCCAACTGCTATGGTGCTCCATCACCAAGCTTCTCAGCAAGTCTCCTAGACTTCTGTTGACCACCTCTGTTTTCCCATCTGTCTGCGGATGATAGGACAAACTAAACGCCAAGTTAGTTCCTAGCTTCTTCCATAAGGTCCTCCAAAAATGCCCTATGAATTTAGTGTCCCTGTCCGAAACTATGCTCTTCGGCAATCCATGAAGTCAAATGACCTCCTTGAAGAACAAATTTGCGATGTGAGTCGCATCACTGGTTTTCTAGCATGGAATAAAATGTTCCATCTTAGAAAACCTTTCCACCACAACAAATATGGAATCAATACCCCTTTGCGTCCTTGGCAAACCCAATACAAAATCCATGTTGATCACCTCCCATGGCCTCTCTGGTATGGGAAATGGATGATAAAGACCTACATTATTCTTTCCCCCCTTTGAATGCTGGAAAACTCTACACCTGTCAACGAATCTCTTGACATCTTCTCGCATTCCCGGCCAAAAGTATGATTCATTCAGCTTCGCAAAGGTTTTTTCATGGCCAAAATGTCCTGCTAAGCCTCCGCTATGCTTCTCCTTTAACAAGTTCTCCCTCATGGAGCATTTCAGAATACACATTTGATTGCCTCTAAATAGAAATCCTTCCTGGATCATATAATATATCCAAGGACTCCTATCCCTAAGAACTGGATTCTCAGCTGCTTCATACGCTTCTCCAAAATCTGCATCACTTGCGTACATGTCCCGGAGACTTTCAAAACCCAATGTTTTGACTCAGAACTCCTGCAACAACAAACACTTCCTGCTCAAAGCATCAACCACTTTGTTAGAAGTACCCAAAATATGTTTAATCACAAATGTGAAACTCTGCATATACTCTACCCATTTTGCATGTTTCTGATTCAACTTCTCCTGTTGAGTCACAAACTGCAATGCATGATTATCACTGTACAACATGAATTCTTTTGGGATCAAGTAATGCCTCCACTTTTTCAGTGCTTATACGATGGCATAAAATTATTTATCATACGTGGAGTATTTCATCTTCTCCTCATCCAGCTTCTCACTGAAATATGCAACCAACCTGTCTTCCTGACTCAAGACCACTCCTATGGAAAACCCACTTGCGTCACATTTCACCTGAAATGTTTTCTAGAAATCCGGCAACACTACCACTGGTTGTTCCATGATCTTTCGCTTCAACAGATTGAATCTCTTATTAGCCTCTGCGGTCCAGTGAAAATATTTATGCCGCTTCTTCACTGTGCACATCATTGCTGCACTAATCCCACTGAAATTCCTGATGAATTTTCGGTAGAAACTGGCCAGTCCATGAAAACTTCTCACCTAAAATTTTTTTCTCGGTGATGTCCAATTCTTAATTTCTTCCACCTTACTTGGATCCATCTTTAATTCATTCACCGATATGAAAAATCCCAAATAAATGAGTTCTGTCTTCATAAATGAAGATTTCCTCATGTTGATCAACAACTTCTCCTACGGTAGCTTCTTCATCACTATAGCCAAATGCTTCAAGTGATCTACCACTGATTTACTAAAAATTAGTATATCATCCAAATACACAATGACAAACTTACCGATGAATTCCCAGAGGACTTCATTCATCAGCCTCATAAAAGTACTTGGCGCATTCGTCAAACCAAACAGCATGACTAGCCATTCATACAACCCTTCGTTGGTTTTGAAGGTTGTCTTCCACTCATCGCCTTCTCTCATGTGAATCTGATGATATCCACTTTTCAAATCTATCTTGGAAAAATACTTTGCCCCACTCAGGAAATCCATTAAATCATCCATCCTCGGCAATGGGAATTTGTATCTGATGGTTATCTTGTTGATCTCTCTTGAGTCGGTGCACATCCTCCAGCCTCCGTCTTTCTTCGGACTGAGTACTGTTGGAACAACACATGGGCTCAAGATTTCCTTGACTAATCCCTTGTCCAATAGCTCCTGGACCTGCTTCTTAACTTCTTCATTTTCCTGCGGTGTCAACCTGTACGTGGCTTTATTCGGCAAACTTGCTCCTGGTATGAGATCGATGTGATGACTGACACTCCTCATCGGTGGCAACGAATGAGGTAACTCGTCCACCACGATGTCAACGAACTCTTCCAGTAGTTCCTGAATCTCTTCTGGTAAATCATCCATTCTTGTGCTAGCCAGAACAATCCTCGGCTTTCTGACCACAAAGAATTGTGGATCTTCTTTCTTCTTAACCTCTGTAAGAAGCTCCTTCCCACTCATGAGAAGTACTGTGTTGCTTACTTCCGACTTCACCTCCTTATCCTTTATCGGAAGCAACATATGGGTTCTCCCATTCTTCTCCAAGGTATATGTGTTCATTCTCCCATCGTGAATCACATTTCTGTCATATTGCCATGGTTTACCCAATAATGTATGACAAACATCCATGGGAATAACATCACACAAAATATTATCATTATACCCGCCTATTTTGAATTCAACCAAGCATTGTTTAGTAACAGTTACCTGGTGACCTTTCTGTAGCCACGAAACTTTGTATGGGCTGGGATGATCAGTCATCTCCAGCTCCAACTTCTCTACCATCTCAGTTGAAATGAGATTATCAGTGCTACCACTATCAACAATGACCTTGCACACCCTATCCTTGGTTTTGCAAGCTGTTCTAAAAAGTTTGGTCCTTTGGACTGAATTTTCCACCTCCTTCTCGGGTGTCAAAAGGACTTGACGCATCATCAATGACCTACCACCTTCTGCATCTTTGGCCTCGACATCTCGCCTTTGCGCCTCGGTGATATGAGCTTCTCCAATGTCCTTCTTTTTCTCTGGACACTCAAAAGACTTGTGCCCATTCTTTCCACATGTGAAGCATGTGATTACTCCACCTCTGCCTCTTCCCCTACCTCTGGTATGAGGAAAAGTGTTTTCGTCAACATAATATCCCCTTTGCACTGTATGTTGATCTCTCTGTTCAACATGTGGCAGTCCTTGCTGTGAGGTTCCACCTCTCTCAATTCTACCTCGAGGTTTCTTCCATTCCTCCTTAGGCTTATGGTATTTATCTTGGGCAACTGACTTGCCTCTGGGCTGATTTCTACCTCGGCCTCGCTGACCTTGCATACGGATCAGCTTCTCTTCAACCTTCAGAGCCATCTGATAAGCATCCTCCACTGTTTGGATGGTTACCATGCTTAATTCATCTTGAATGTCGTATCTCAGACCATTCAGATATCTAGCAACCTTCTCATCATCGCTCTTCCGATGACCTGATCTGATGTTCAGCCGATAGAATTCCTCAGTGTATTCTTTCACTATCATCAGTTTCTGTCTCAGGTTCTGCATTCTCCTGAACAGAGTAATTTGGAAATCTCTTGGGATGAACTTCTCTTTCATCTTGGCAATCATTCGATCCCAACTCTTAATCTGCTGCTTTCCTTTGCAGCGTATGTCATCTTGTAGCTCGTCCCACCACAATGCTGCATGTCCCTTCAAGCGTGTGACAACATGCTTTACTTTCTTATCCTCTTCGATATCTTCATAATCGAAGTAGGTGTCAAGAGGTCTAATCCAATCTAGAAGCTCTTCTGCATCTAGATTTCCCTCATAGACTAGAATATCCATTTTTTCCCGTGCACCCATTCTGGCAATATCTTTGATCAATCGCTCAGTTGATGCATCTTCAACTGCAACTTCCTTGTCGCATTCAGCCTCTATTTCACTGTCAGAATCACTCAGATCCCCTACACTAGCTGTGCATCTTTGAGCTGTCTCCATGTCTTCAAGTTTTGCTCAGTGATCTCTCTTCTGTCTCTCCATTTCTGGATTGACTACCTGCCTGCCTCTTCTTCTGATCTCCCTATCCTCTGGATTAGGTGACTGTCTTTCTCTCCTTGGAGGCATGGAGAATTTCTTCTTCTTCTTTACTACAGAAAGAAAAGAGATATTCCCGCTCTAATACCACTCTGACGCAACCGCACCCTTAGGTACGCTGCTTTACACATGACCTTCTCTTCCCTTGGCCCGAAGAACTGAAATTCTCTTCAACTCCCTTACCGGGACTTCTTTGTACCCACAGAGTTCTCTTAACCAGAATCCCCTTTTAAATTTGGAAATCGGACTTTGCAAAATTGCGAGTCCTATGGTAACGAATTCAAGCCCTTTGAATTCCCCGAAACTTGATGTGCAATCATTCGGTGTGTTGCGACACCTATTCACCTCTCTGACCCTAATGGTCCCCACTCTGTCCTTGTACCCGTCGGGAAATTGCGTATCGCAATATCACGACTCCTGTTGCTATGTGGTCGGGACTTCCAATTCCCTGAATTTTGATACGGGCTGCCACCTGTCTACTTACCTGCTACACTGTGGCCCACACTCTGGCGGCTAATCGAGAAATCGTGTATCGCAATATCGCGATTCTCATTGCACTAGTTCACGAAACTCTCCAAATTCTGAACCTCTATATGAGTAACACATGTCCTCCACTATCTCTAGCTGTGGCCCACACGACCCTTCAGTCGGGATATCGCAGATTGCGATTCCAAGTTGCACGAGTTCTCTGCCTTCGAAAAATCCGATGCTCCGAACCCCGACTCCTCTGCTCGCTAGTGTTAAACCCTTTGCAATTCCTGCTAGATCTAATGGTCGCCGGGATTTTCAAAAATTCCCCTCCACATATCCTAACTGTCGCTTCCCCCTCCTTGAGGATTTTCCTTGATGAATCCTGCGAGATGAATCCAGTGCTTTCTCCACAAAGACATGTTCACCTGCTCGTCAACCTGCGATGCTTCTGCAAACTTCCAATAGCAGCTTCCCTGCGCTTATCCTTCAGTGAACTTCGAAGGCCTACTCCTCCTGAGATTTTCCACAACTTCAGTTTTCAGAAAGGAACCTTGCACGCGCTCCTTGCAGAAAATCTTCAAAAATGCTTAAGTGTTGAAGGAACTCGACTCTGCGCACACCTGCTGCAGCAGTCTTCTAACCCTTTTCTTAGAATCACAACTATGAGACTTAGCTTGGCCTGCACACTCCTTGCACGACACTGTGCCTAATTGCACCTTCTGGGAAATGAGAACAAAAGTTGTCTCTAATTGAACCCTACTTTCAATGCACTCCTTGCGGAAAATTCAACTGCACTCCTTGCAAGAATCTTCTGGCTCAATTAGAGAAACAATTGAAACTCATTCACTCCCCTTATCAGACTTCAATTCACACATGAAATCACATACACATCATATAAAAGCAAATGCATGACAGGAAGCAAACATCAATTCAGCATAACATCAATACACAAAGAAAACAACACAAACCATGGATTTGAATAAACACTCTTCTATTAATTCAAATGCCTGTACATTGGTGTTTTTCATACATGTCTCTCTGCGTGCTCTTCTCTTCTTGTTCCTGTTGATGCTGCTAATGTTACAATGATACAATGAGGGTGTCTATATCTGTTTTCCCTCTTGGACTCTAAAGCTATCAAGTCTAGAATTAAAAATCCTATCTACCAGCATTAACTACATTAAATGCCGACTATCTACTAAGGACGAGAGCTATCCTCTCAAGGTCCATTACATTATACAAGTGCACTTCTTCATAAATGACTTCATTAAATATTTGTGCAACAATTCCAAAGCAATTTCAAAAATTTGGCGCTGGTTCATCCAGCTGTCTTCCACTTCGCGCTGGCTTGCTTGATGAGTCGATGATGCTCTTGCATCACTATCACACACCTAAAATAGAGATCGTATGCAAAATTTATGACCCCAAGAAGTTGATGTACTAACTTACCGAAACAGGGCCCACATGACTTTTGGCGCTTCATATCCTAGGGTTAGGTTTATGGATGCCTAGGGTTTTTGTGCATCCTTGATTATTGTAAAAAGGCCTTCAGAGCCTCATTACAACCTTCTTCTTGCGAATGCACACTACTATCACATCTCTTCTCAGAGATAAGTCACCACCATTCCAACAATCTTGTTTTCGCTGCATTTTACAGTTTCAGGTTATTTCATTATTGAATAGAAAACCAGTTTTATTGTATCTCTATTATTTTGTGTTAAGCACCTGTTAATAATTTGTATTCATTTCGTTCTTCTCATAAAATACATATCAAGGGTAGAACGGAACCCACAGATTAGGAATCTTGAGTCCTAGAGGCTTTCCAACTAATAGGTGGGCACAAACCCAATCCAAATAGATAGCAGCCACAACTCCAGGTAGTTGAGTGCAACTGGAAACCGTGACCTTTAGGCTCCCTCAAGTTTAATTTCGATGGGGAGGCGAAAGGAAACCCAGGAAGAACAAGTTTGGGAGGAGTAATCATGTATAGTAAAGGGAACATCATACGATTGTACACAGGAAGCCAGGGAAACTCAACCAATAATGCTGCATAATTTGGATCCTTGGAGATTCTCAGCCAGGAGGGGATGACAAGCACCATAGAGGAAGGAGACTCTGCTCTAGTCATCAACACAGTGAGGAAACTCCAAAAAAATACCAGAATAGGTAAAATCCAGAGGCACTGGCGATTGGCCTACCTACTGAAAAAAATCCAAGAGAACTTGCAAACAGGGATCACTGTGGAGTTGGGTTGGGTGAGGAGGTCAGGAAATGGACTAGAAGATAGAATATAAAATGAGGGGATCAAGAAAGAAGGTCCATAATTGGACACAATCTGGCGCAACATCCGACAAGGCCAATTCCGGACAGATTTCACCCAACTTGCGACAGAAGACAGGGACAACAGGAGTAGTACGAAAGAGCATGGCAAGAATGGAGGTGCAGTATAAATTGAAGGACATGTAGGTGCTGGACATGATCTGATGGCCCACCAATCAATAAGGTTATAAATGTAGATGCATATCACACATCAGGTGAAAGTACGGTACCACAGTCCCGTCAATAGAAAGAATTACATAAGTTTCCCATTGGAAAGAAGAAGAGATAACTCACAGGAAGAAAAGTATGAAGGATGACAGGTCACATCAGGGCCAAGTAGGAGCACACCTCACCTAAGTACTGAGATGGGACAAGGAAAGGGTTGGCATACAATGAGCAGGGAAAAGCAATGGTGCAGGGATAATGGGAAGGTCATCAGGCACACATGATCGGGAACAGAGGATACTGACAGGGAGTACCACCTTTAAGAGCTGGCCGTGACTGCAAGTATGGGACCGCAACCGGGTTCACTCCATAAAGGCAGGGACACAAAAAATTACCACTGAATGAGGCATTGCAATTACAGTGGCCACCTTACTTACTAGAAGGAGGTGAAGAGGAACAGGGAGAGAACTCAATGTAAGAACCACCACCTACAAGTGAAGATGGTATGCATGAATAAAACTAACAACAAGAGAGGCAATGAGGAGAAGGAACCTCCACAGAGCACCTGACGGATGACAGAATCGAACAGGAAGCCAGGGAAGCAAAGAGCACCTTCCTCACAAATAAAGACACCAAGGGGAGAAACATCATTAAAATATGGGAGGGAGAAATGAACAATGCCCGGAGGGGAAAATCCTGGTCAATACTAACCTAGGAAGCAATGAGGATATAGGATCCCAGAGCCACACAACTGGGTTAACCCTGTACCACAGGACGATGGAGAAATCTTGGAGAACTAAAATGCCGATAGGAAAGATGTGTGTGGACCAAGGGGAGACCAATAGGATGGAAACCAAAAATTAGAAGAAATAGCACATAGGAATTCTCAACCGCCTCAGTAACCTAGAGGTGGGGCGAAAAACGTTGATGGAGGATCATAAAAGACAACAGGAGAAACTGGAAAGGATGTCAGGGAAATTTCATCTCTATCTACGCTATTTTCACCATATAGATATCACTCCAGCCGATAGAAATGGAACCCCAACATGCATCAAAAAGAAACATCTAGTGGACCATAGGGAGGAGGACACGAAACAACAGGAAGGGGATGAAGAGCACCCCATCAACCTAGACTAGCGTAGGACCCGCCTAGATCATGTCTCTCAGAGTAGGAACTAATCCCACTATGTTTAGACTTTTTGATTTCTTTTGATGAAGTTTTTAGACTGGATTATGGTAGCCTGGGTTGGTTTCCCGTGGTGGCGACCCAACCACTTTTTGTTTATTCTCAAATATTTCATTTCAGGGACCCCGTATCTGGTTTCCATTCAGGCAGATCCTGGGAGCCCATGCATCGGTTTTTTACTATAACCTTATAACGTAATATAGATTCACACACTCATTTACAAAAAATAATAATAATAAGGATAATATGAATTTACTTTTCTTTTTGATAATTTAATGTTTTGTTTTAACTTTAGATTTGTAATTGGTAAAAAAAAAAAACCAAAAAGTCCATTGAACTTTTTTTTTAAATAATTTTAAGATTTATATTTTTTAAATATTTGATAGCCTTGTATTTAATTATTTCTTTAATAATACTAAAAATAATACAATTTTCATTTTATTTTTAAATTTTAATTTTTAATTATTAAAAAAATTAATTTTATATAAACAAGTCTATCAATATTAAAACTTCCAACCAACTTCATCTATATTTTTAATACTCCCCCTGGATGGGGTGATATCCATTGCAATTGGCGGTTGATCTACCGATGGGAAACCGTGGCAATTGGCAAGACAACGCACGAGTTAGTTGTGGAAGCGGAGGGAAGATCTCTGCATCTAGATTACGATTTTAATGTTTTTGGGTGCGTTCGACACTCCAACCTTCATCGAGGGTTATATTATATAAATTTTGACACAATGACTCTTAACTCTTGGTACTCTCAACTCATGGTGACATTAACGACCCTCCATACAACATGCAAAAGAGATGATTGTGGAACGGTTCCTAGACTCCATTAAATATGCATCTCACCCTCTCATTCAACATTGATTCTTCCATTGTTGGAGTTGGAATATATATCAAGTGGTTTCAGTGTGGGTGAAAACGGTTTCTCCAGGTTTCACCATTTGCACCAGAGGGGAGGATACATACATGAAAGGGGTGACCATATTCCTTCTGGGTGTATTCTCATTGGTACTGAAAGAACTAGTTCTAGAAGAATGTGGAACAAGTTTGAGCATTCTCCACAGGGTTCTACCTCCACTCGTTGGCCTAAGAGTAGGCATACTTTCACCGGGTGGGGATGTAAAGTTGAATGGTTCAACCGTCATGGATTTTCTCTATGGTTTTCTCCAAACACCTTCCTCGGTTCATCCTCTCCATCCAACACTCCACAACTGTTAAGCCCTAAATAGTGGCTCATTACCCCTTAATTAGGGAATATTGTATTAGTAATGTTGTTTTATTTATGTCAAATTTAGTCCATTAGTTGTAATTATACCTCCTAGTCTCCTATATATACCAAGGAGACATTTTATTTTTGAATCATCTTGTAATTGTACATTTATGTGGCATACAGAGGTTTCCCCCTCAAAGAGGCTTATTATCTGAGTTTCTCTCTTTTTCAAGGCATTGAGTACTTATTCTGCGGTTTTTTATGCTATATTGATATTTGGTTCTTAACATATGGTATCAGAGCTAAGGGTCTTGGGGTTTCACTGCTACATCTAAGACACCTTGGCATTTTCGCTATAACTTCTTTTCTACAATGTTTAAGAAGGAACAACTTGGAGGATATTTAATAGACAGATCAAGGTATGTTGGGTTACAATTTCATATCCTGAGGCCTTTTAATTTTGGAGATACAACCTTTGCAAGATAGGGTTATGGAATCATCATGAATTGAATCATTGCATAATTTTCTCTATAAACAACTTTCTGTAACATTTCCGACCCTAAAATCTGAAGGCTACTCACAGACATTAGTAAGGTACATGTGGTCAAACTTTCAGCTTCTGTTTCGTTGTAAATTTGTATATACACCCTGTGGAAGATAGGGTATCCGACTAGTCCTATTGACTAGTCTCAAGAAGATATTCCAGGTAAAACAATCATAACTTCTTCCTAGAGTATCCAAATTGAGTGAGAATGGTTTCATTGGATAGTGGATAGTCTATAGTATTTATGGTACATGTTTTATAATTTTATGTCATTTATTTTGTGTTGGGCACACTATACAAGTGAGATCTCCTGGAAAGGACAAAAATCAGCAAGTTGTGGGAAAGTTACCAAAAATTCCACTTGGCACATCCAATTTTGATCATACATATGGCATTGCAGAGAAGAAATATTATAGAACTACAAAAATTAAATTTTCATACCCAGAAGGGTAGAAACTTTGGAGATACAACAAAATAAAGATTGTCTAGCATAACCACCTCAAAATCAAGGTTCAAAAGTGATACTTGGCCAACATGCCACCCAAAAAGGGAACTTCTACACCAAATAAGCCTCTAGAAAATCCTAATTGGACTCTTGATGAAGGTGAATAAATGCGTAGGGACATAAATAATTTACAAAACAAGATAGTAACAAAAGATGAACTACAAGAGATGGAAGCTAAGTTGAAGGCAATAAATACTAAGATGGATGGTTTAAAAGAGGACTTCATGGAAGAATTGAAAATTTTTGTAATAGATAAGACACTTGAAAGTGAAAATGTATCCCATGAAATTCATGATGAGGACACAAGGAAGGTGAATAAGGAATGGGGAAACTCTAACTTTGGGTTGAAGACCAACCACATTCCTAAGATCGATATGTGGAAGTTTGATGGAAAGGACCCTATCACATGGATACTTTAGATGGAGCAATTCTTTGATCTACTTAATGTTCCACATACACAAATGGTATGAATTGCTTCTTTATATTTAGAACCCAATCAATTTGTATGGTATATATGGCTTTGTTCTCATAAATCACTCGTCACATGGACAATTTTCATGGAAGAAATGATAACATACTATGAGGATACAAGGAGCAATACCTTCTTTAGCCAATTGATAAATCTTAAGCAAAAGGGTTCAGTTACAGAGAACATTGAGAGCTTCCAAAGATTGAATATAAAGGTAACATATATTCCAAATGAGCACTTGATTGATTTATTCATAGGAACTTTAAGATATAACATTCAACATGAGGTTCACCTTTGGGAACCCAAATCATTGGAAAATTCATTTAGGGTGGCAAGAAATGTTGGAAGTAAAAATATGGCTATGGCTACTCAAAGGACCAATCCTAACATCTATAGAGAGAATAATGCTCCTTCTTCTAAAACACCTCAACCTACAAGGTTGACACCTCAACAATTGGAGGAAATAAAAGAAAATATTTATGCTTTAATTGTGACAGCAAGTATAGTAAGGGACATAAGTGTGGTGAGAAGAAATTATTCTGCATAAATTGTGAAGAGGAAGAAGAACACAAACATGAACAAGAACCATCTCAATATGAAAACGTAGAATCAATTTCGTCTGAAGAGTTGACTCCCACGATATCATGTAATGCATTGGATGGAATTAACACTACTCAAACCCTCAATATCGAAGGATATATCAAAAAGAAAAAGGTAATAGTCGTAATTGATTATGGCAGTACTCATAATTTCATTCACTATAAATTAGCCAAAGATATCAATTGTTTTGTATATCCAGCACCAAATTTTCAACTAATGATTGCAGATGGAGGAGTTATCAATTGCTCAGGAAAATGCAGTAAGATCAATCTTACTATGGGGGAATATGTAATGAATAGTCCAATGATTATTATACCCATGGGTGGTGTTGATGTTGTACTAGGAATCCAATGGTTACAATCATTAGGAACATTGGCTTTTAATATTTAAGAATTTTTCATGAAATTTTCATTGGAAGGAAAAGAAATTGAGCTAAGAGGTATCAAATTGAAACTCGGTAAGGTGATAAGCTCTAATGGCATGACAAAATTATTGAAAAAGGGGAATCAAGGTGTTATTGCACAACTACGCTCACTAGATGTTAAAACATCTAAGTCGTCCATTCCTCTATATCTCCAAGGGATCATTGATAAGCATTCCAAAGTATTTGAAGATATTCCCAAAGGACTTCCACCCACTCGAAATCATGATCATGATATTCACCTAATTCTTGGCA
>JZKD02S1001158.1:778882-808301 GCA_000966675.3 Picea glauca
GAACTCATGAAGGCCATTATGAATTTTTGGTCATGCCTTTTGGCCTTACAAATGCACCTTCCACATTCCAAGGGTTGATGAATTCCATTTTCAAACCCTTCCTTCGAAAATTTCTGTTAGTTTTTTTTGATGATATACTAATCTATAGAAAGTCTTGGGAGGATCATGTGTGACATGTTGACAAGGTGCTACAACTACTAAAGGAGAAACAAGTATATGCCAAACCATCCAATTGTTTCTTTGGATTGAAGGAGGTAGAGTATTTGGGTCATACTATATCTCATGAAGGTGTCAAGGTAGACCCTAACAAGATTAAGGCCATGATGGACTAGTTGATTTGAAAAGCATTGAAGAATATTAGAGGATTTTTGGGTTTGACAGGTTATTTCCGCAAGTTTGTTCGACACTATGGAAGAATAACAACACCTTTAACAACACTAACTAAGAAGGATGCATTTTCATGGACTCCAGAAGAAACTAAAGATTTTGAACAACTTAAAGAGGTGATGTGTAAAGCTCCTGTCTTGACAACTCTATACTTCACAAAAACCTTTATTTTGGAATGTGATGCCTCGGGAAATGGAATTGGTGCTGTCCTCATGCAAGAAGGAATGCCCATGGCTTTTGAAAGTCGACCACTCAAGGGAAAGGACTTACACAAACCCATTTATGAGAAGGAAATGATGGAAATACTACATGCATTGAATAAATGACGTCCTTAACTAAGAGGTAGTCACTTCAAGGTCAAAACAGATCATGATAGTATTAAATACTCCTTGGAATAAAGACTATCTTCAGAACAACAACAAAAATGGGTAACCAAGATATTGGGTTATGATTTGGAAATCGTCTATAAAAAAGGAAAGCAGAATGTTGTGGTAGATGCACTTTCAAGGAAGGATGGATATGTTGAGGCCTTTCTCTGTGCTATCTCAATCATCCAACCCAATTGGATAATAGAAGCAAGGGATGAATGGAATAATGGAAAAAAAGTATGGACTCACATTCAAAGGTTGCAGTAGGATTCCAGTACATCAAATACATTTACATGGAAAAATGATTGACTATGGTACAAAGATCACTTATATTTATGTAAGAAATCCCAGCTCAAACAAAAATTGATATTGGAATTGCACACCTCTCCAGTAGGAGGGAACTTGATATTTTTAAAAACCTACCATAGGGTCAAGAAGGATTTTTTTTGAGATGGCCTTAAAAATGATGTTCAAAGGTTTGTGGCGGAATGTTTTGCTTTCCAACAAAACAAGGTGGAAACAATTAAGACTGCAGGTCTTTTACAACCATTAGCCATCCCAAGTCAGCATTGGGAGGAGGTTTCCATGGATTTCATCACAGGGTTACTGAAGTCTGAAGGAAAGAGTGTTATCATGGTAATTGTTGATAGATTGACCAAGTACGCACACTTTTGTGCACTCTATGATCCCTTCAAATCTAGTACAATTGCGACCACATTCATGGAGACAGTTCAAAAGCTACATGGCAGCCCAAAGATTATTGTAAGTGACAGAGTTCCCATCTTCACTGGACATTTTTGGATTGGATTATTTTCTTGTTTGGGTACTCAATTGTCTCATAGCTCATCCTATCATCCTCAATTTGATGGAAAAACCAAGATAGTGAACGAATGTCTGGAAGGCTACCTTCATTTCTTCATATCTGATAAACAAACATAATGGTTCAAATGGTTACCCTTGGAAGAATGTTGGTATAACACTTTCTTTCATACTAAAACAAAAATGACACCATTTATGGCACTCTATGGATACCACCCTCCATTCATCACTTCTTCTCTAAAATAAAAATCAAAGGTTCAAGCAATGCAAGATCACATCGAGCATCAACAACAAGTTCTTCAAATATTAAAGGACAACCTGACCATGGCACAAAATCGTATGAAACAACAAGCAGATCAACATTGTAGTGAAAGAAGTTTTGACGTAGGGGATTGGGTGTTTTTAAGACTACAACCATACAAACATATGTCCCTCAAGCAAGCCAAGAAGGATAATAAATTATCACCAAATTACTATGACCCTTATAAGGTGTTGCAAAAGATTGGTACTATGGCATACAAATTGGAGTTGCCTTCATCTTCACGAGTACACCCAGTTTTCAATGTTTCATGATTAAAGAAGGTTATAGGTGACAAGATCCTAGTTCAAGCTATATTTCCAGAACATGACGAGGAAGGAAAAATAATATCAGATAATGAAGCCATCACTAACACAATAATTCGCCAGCTGAGGAATATATTCATTTCAGAGTATCTCATTAAATGGAGGAAACTATCAGCTGAAGATTCCACTTGGGAAGATGAGTCTTTTATACAGAAGCATCCAGAGTTACTCAAGCATTGTAGACAACACTTGTCTCAAGGGGAGGGGCATATTAAGCCCTAAATAGTGGCTCATTACCCCTTAATTAGGGCATATTATATTAGTAATGTTATTTTATTTATGTCAGATTTAGTCCATTAGCTGTAATTATACCTCCTCATCTCCTATATATACCAAGGAGACATTTTCATTTTGAATCATCTTGTAATTGTACATTTATGTGGTCACAAGGAGGTTTCCCCCTCGAAGAGGTTTATTATCTGAGTTTCTCTCTTTTTCAAGGCGTTGAGTACTTATTCTAAGGTTTTTCTATGCTATATTGATATTTGGTTCTTAACAACAAGCCCCTCCATCTAGGAGATCAAGCCACGACTAAGGGGAATTCTCTTCCATCTCTCCTTGCTCCTTGTCTGATGGGAACACTCAACGAATTCATAATTCTTTGGGAATCCTTCAACAATTGATCTTTGATATTTTCAACGACGTGGATGACCTTAAATTTCGACTAGAGCTAATGGACCTTCGAATCTATTTGTTGGCAAAAATGAGCAAGAGTCCAGGTTCTTTGTCAACTCATGATGTAGCACACGTGTAAAGACCTATTCTCCTTCATCTGGGGTGACTAGATGACACTTTGACTGAAGTTCAAGTTCATTCCTTTGATTAGATGTTTTTGTTTCACCAACCATGTCATCATTTCAGTTTTTTTCTTTTGGCGAGTTCTCTTGCATCCACTTTACTTTCTATATAAGTTATTAGCTCAAACTTTTGGCCTTGTGAGGCATATTAAACTAGACATTATGCTAGTGCCGAGTTGGTTTACATCACCCTTGATAGTGCATATTAAACTATCCAAGATGTGTTGCGTCACCCTTGATAGTGCGTGATATTTGTGTGGTTAAAAGTAAAATACCAAGCATGAGAAAATGGATTCATTTTTCTTCAGCCACTTTGTGTTTAATTATGTGACTTATTTAGGTGCTCTATTTTTAAGGTCATGGCCAAGCCACACACCAAATTGGTGTATGAGACCCTCTCCGCCTAGCAATTTGACTGGTAAAGTCTACGGAGGTATACATATTGTACCACCCTCTTGATTTGAACTTGTGACCTCTTAGGAGGAAGCACACATTCTTAACCACTAGGCCAACTCAGGATGTATAAAAAAATAAGAGATTGTTCAATATGAAGCTTTCAGTTTTGGTGGTTTATGTATTTTTTTTTTCAAACATAAACAACCATGGTTAAATATGGTCTACAATAGTCAACCATGGTTAAACATGGTCTAACATAGCCAACCATCATTAACCATAGTTAAAAATGGTCAACATATTAAACCATGGTTAAACATGTTCAACCATATTCAATCATTGCTAATCATGGTGAAGCATGGCTAACCCTGTCCAACCATATTCAACCATGGCCAACCATAATCAAACATGGTCAACCATATTCAAACATAATTAACCATGTTAAACCATGTCTGACTATAGCCAAGCATAGTAAAAATAATCAATCCTAGTGAAACATAGTAAAATATAGTCAACCATGGTCGAACATGGTCAACTATAAGAAAACATGGCTAAGTAAAGTCAACCATAATCAACCAAGGTCAGCAATATTGAACCAAACTCAACCATAGTGACACATGGTAAACCACACCCAACTATAATAAAACATGCCAATTATAGTCAACCAAGGTCAACCATAGTTGACTAAATTCAAATATGGTCAAACTTAGTAAGTGAAAGTTGATAATCAACAAAATTCAATCAGGCTAAGGATGTACTTCAAACATGGTTAACAATTGTCAACTATAATTAACCAAATTCAAACATGCTTAGTAAACAATGATCAACTAAAGTCAATTATAATAAAAAATGCACTACCAAAGTCAACCATTATTGATCATAGTGAAACATGGTCAACCAAATTAAACTAGAATCATCCTTCTTCAACCATAGTAAACTAAGCTAAAACATGGTTGCTCATAGTCAACGATAGTGAAATGTGGTAAACCGTGGTTAATGATAGTCAAACATAATAAACTAGGTCAAATCATCATTTACCATAGTCGAACATGGTGAACTATAGTCAACCATTGAAAAACATGCTCAACCATGCTCTAATATCTTTAATCATAGTAAACCATTGTTAAAAATGGCCAGCATAGAAAACATGGTCAACCATAGTAAACCATGGCCAACATTTGTCAACTATAGTAAACAATGGTCAAGCATGATCAACCATATTCCACCATGGTTGGATGGTTTTTACCATGCATGACCACAATTAACCATGGTTGAATATCGTTGATCATGCTCTATATCCTTAAAGAAAATTTGGTCATGGCTCAGAATCACATGAAGAAATAAGAAAATCAAGGCCATTTTGAATGTCAATTTGTTGAAGGGTACTAGGTGTTTCTTCATCTACAACCATATAAAAAAACTTTCCTCAAATATGAACACTATCAAAAATTCTCTCCCAATTTTTATGGTCCTTATGCAATTCTCAAGTGAGTGGGGCCCATGTCCTACCAGTTAGCTCTCCCGAGTCACTCTGAGCTCCATCATGTTTTTCATGTCTCTTTCTTAATGAAAGTGTTTGGAGATAAGTTCCAAATTCAAACCATTCTCCCTGATTTGGATGAAGAAGTAACCGTTTGGCTACATCCCCAAGTAGTATTGTCCCATCAAGAGTATCATATTCGTTAGTGCACCATCAAGTAACTTTTAGTTTAGTGGAAGGATAGACCACCATAAGATGCCACATGTGATCCAGATTATTTTCAGCATGAAATGAGAGAGGAGATATAATAAAGAAATGCACACAGATATCACGTATATCCAATAATATAACACAAATATATCAGATATGCAACCATAAACACAGAAATACAGTAATACATGATTTCTATTAATGAAAGAAATGTACAAAAACTATAAAAATATAGAGTGAAAGACTCACTAGAATGGTGGTAGCTTATCTCTGAGAAGAGATGTGACGACTACTCGCATTCGCAAGAAGATGATTACAATGAGGCTCTAAAGGCCCTTTTACAATAAGAAGGAATGCCAAAAACCCTATACATCCAAAAACCTAACCCTAGGAGACGAAGCGCCAAAATTCATGTGGGCCTCGTTTGGGTAAGTTTGTACCTCAAATTCCTGAGGTCATAACTTTTGCATAAGATCTCCGTTTTAGGCGTATGATAGCTCTTTTGAAAGTTATCATCGAGGAGATTAATTTTGGGGTCTCAATAATTCATTCGTATATCATTTAAAACGTAAATATTGAAAAACCTTTATTTAGGCCCTCAAAATGGCCCCAGAAGTTAAAACCTGCTAAAAATAGTAAATTGCCAAAATTGCCAGAAAATTGTTTTGAGCCAATCAGAAAAGGTGGGTGGCCACCAAGATCCACCTGGATCAATTATCCCTCCTTAGGAAGAAATGGTATCCATTGTTTTTAGTTCCCGAGGGAGAGGGAAAATCATTTATTGGATCTGCATCTTGGTGAGTTTCTTGTATTGCTAGAGACGTCACGCTGCTCAGTTTGTGGAAGTCTATCACGAACCTGTTGAGGTTTAGGCTATTCAACAAGTCGAGATACATGAGAGGACGATGTGCAGAAGGAATATTTTCACTTTGATGCAACCTTGTCGACCTGCTTTTGTTGGATAGAAGGTGATTGGGGCAAGGTTGTAGTCGTTGTAGTGTCCTTTTGTTCTCCTTTTGAAAAAATTGTGAAGAAGCTAAATTTTGCAATATGAGATACTACCTTGCGACACTCTTTAGGTGGAATAGTAGTTGGACCTACCTCTAGTATTCTGTAGAGATGACCCCCCAGAGAAACAATGACACTGCGGGGTCGAGACTCATAAACAACATGGCTCTTCCACATATATGGTTGGCCCAAGAGAACATCACAGACATCAAGTGGGGAAACATCACATAATACCTCATCCTTGAAGGGTTGGATGTCATAGGGCAATCAAAATTGTTCGCTGACACAAATATCTTGTACTTGGCGAAGCCACCCGATGTTGTATGGCTATGGGTGTGGTGTTCTCGACAATCCCAATTGTTTGACGACCTCTGATGAGATGAGGTTTTTATAGCTTTTGATATCAACAATAAAATGCAGTGGGGTCCCCTTCACCCACATATATGAATGAAAAAGGCACTCCCCCTCTTTAGGATCTATTGGTTCTTCTGGTTGAATTATTGTGGTCGCGACAATAGAAGCGGGGTCTACATCAATGATATTTCCTTTACCAGTATTTTCATAATCAGATTTTGAATCAGGGTTTGGCTCCTTGTCTTTGATCTTTGCCACCAATGACTGTTTTGAGCGACATTCATATGTTTTGTGCTAGGGGATTTTGTGGAAATCACACCATTTTCCGGTGTCCTTCTTTGTCTTCCCATGACCCTTATTTTCCTGTGTCTTGGAATGGTTTTGAAGAGACTGTTTGTTAGGGCCATGTTTGTCATACTTTGGATGTTGCGGATTTGCAGACCCGAATTCCCATTTGTTTTTGTGCTTAAATTTCTGCTCAATTTTAACAACATATCGATAAGCAACACCGAGTGATGAGATGTCCAGAAAATCCATTTCAGTCTAGATGTATCTATGTAGAGCCCCATGGTATTTCAGAACCAAATGTCGCTCAGAGTCTTTGATACCCAGCTTGGTGTGCAAGGTATGGAAGGTATTGGTGAACTATGGAACTTCTTGGCCCATCTCTTGCTCCAGTGTGGTCCATCTCATGTACTGGTCCTCATAGTTGCCAACAAGGTAATACTATTCCTTTACCGCATCCACAAAAAAATCCTAAGTGGGATCGACCCCATATATTCCAGACTCCTCTATGGAAATTTGCTCCCAGTAATTTTCCCACCAATGTTTGACATGAGGGAGATCTTTAAGGAGTGTGAAGGTGATCTTTTCTTTGTCGAAAAAATTGTGAATAGAGAAATAACCTTCTAGCAGAGTTAACCATTTTTCTAGGGCTTTTGCATCTATCTGTCCTTCAAATACAGGAATATCAAAATTAACTTGTACCTTGAAAGGTGAGGTGCCTCCAAAGTGGTTGCTTGATGAAGATGCGCCTGATGCTATCGACAGACATTTAAGGATGTGGGAAAAATTCTCCATCATTTCATCCCTCTGTCACGTGAGAGCTTTCTCAAGCAACAGATTGATAGGATCGTCTGCTCTGTTATTTTTCTTTTCTTCCGCCATTAAGGGTTTCTTGGGTGTGGGAGAGTGATTTTCTTGAAGAGAGACAAGATAGAGACCCAACTTGCTATACCCGGACCTCTTCAGGGACATGCACTGAAAAAACGATCAGGAGCAACCTGCTCTGATACCACTGATCCCGATTATTTTCAGCACAAAATGAGAGAGGAGATATAATAAAGAAATGCACACAGATATCATGTATATCCAATAATATAACAGAAATATATCAAAGATGCAACCATAAACACATAGATATAGTAGTACATGATTTCTATTAATAAAATAAATGTACAGAGACTGTAAAAATACATAGTGAAAGACTCGCTAGTATGGTGGCATCTTATCTCTGAGAAGAGATGTGACGGCTACTCGTATTTGCAAGAAGATGATTACAATGAGGCTATGAAATCCCTTTTACAATAATAAGGAATGCCAAAAACTCTAGACATTCAAAAACCTAACCCTAGGAGATGAAGCTCCAAAAGTCATGTGGGCCCTGTTTGGGTAAGTTAGTACATCAACTTCCTGGGGTCGTAACTTTTGCATACAATCTCCGTTTTAGGTGTATGATGGCTTGTTGGAAATGTATCATCGAGGAGATTAGTTTTGGGGTATCAATAATTCCTTTGGATATAATTTAGAACCTTTATCTTGAAAAACCTTCATGTAGGCCCTCAAAATGGCCCCGAAAGTTAAAACCTGCTAAAAATAGTAAATTGCCAAAATTGCCAGAAAACTGTTTTGAGCCAGTCGGAAAAGGTGGATGGCCACCCAGATCCACCTGGATCAACATGGGAGTTGGATACCATTTTACAAAACATTCCTCATTTGAATCCTTGAGGACAAGGTTGTTTTTCAAGAAGGATGGCATGTTAGGGACTTAACCTCCCTAACTCCTCAAGTAAGTAGAAGAATATGTTTTCTATGTAATAAGGGCGACATTAGTAAATAAGGACTACAGAATAATGTGAACAATTCTACTATAAGAATACTTAATAGAAGTTTATGCTTCTAGAAATATATTCCTCTAGAATGTTCTTTATAAGATAGAATTAGTACAAATAAGAGTAGAAGGCATGCAAAGTTTTTTTCTTGATAATTATTTTGTAACTAGGATCTGCTCTGCTGGAGGTTTCCCCCTCGAAGAGGAAAGTGAAATTCACTTTCTATCAATAAATGTATAATTTTTTGTGTCGTTTTTCTCTATATTTTATTGTTTTTGTTCATATTCATCATAGTATTCTATTCGGCTTTGCATAATATATCTGGTACCTTACAGTTTCATCATCAGAGTTGTCAATATTTAATCCTTTAGATATGGTGGGGATTCATGTCCCTTGCATAATATCTGTTGGGGAGTGATTGGTTGCATCCTCATGGTACAAGACATTAATTTCAAGAAAAGAGAAAGTTTTTTGGTTTCCTTCAGGAGAGGTTATATCTGCATATATTTCCATATGTTCCATGGGACCTTCCTCATTTTCTGGGAGATATGCATCATCTACGTGTAAAATAACAACATAGTTGTTATTACTAAAGGTGGGGTCACTACCTTTTCTCCCCTTCTCAAATCTTGGAGGGGAGTCAAGGATCAGATCTAGGAAGTGATACATGGGTAATGATGGGTTGGGTCTTCCTTGGATGAGACATGGCTACTTATTTGGATGTGAAATACCTATTTTTGCGTTGCTTCCATTGATCATTTTTTGTAGTGAGGTTTGTTCAGGTACCAATTTGGGATATTTTTTTGCGAAGTGCATGTATTCATGCCACACTTTACATTTGAAAGGGAGTTACTCGTATTCCACTAATTAAAGATATGTCTGATTGTCTAGAGTTAGCTAGACTAATATTGGTAGGCCCTTCTCCAAATCAACTTCAACACATATGCGATCACATTCTTTCATTTCATCACGATGTTCAACTTGATCTATGTACTTCCCAAAATTGTTACCAATGTTTAAGATAGTATCATCGTTCCAACAATGTAAAGGCATATATGATAAACGTGGAAATACAAGAAAAATATAAGGGATGTCATTTTCAAGGTTGAATTCTAGCATTCATTAGTAGAGATACATCCCACAAGTTCCCATTAAATAAGGCCCACTATAGAAGATTAAGTCCCTATATTCATTTTCCTCAAATAGGAAGGTGAAGAACCCTCACCCACAAAATGAAAGAGAGATTTGACCCTTGATCAAGGGTTTCTAGTTTTTATCAACCCATATTGACATGGCTCATTGGGATGGCTATATCCCCACGAGATTACCTATTAGGAATTTCTTAGTGAGTTGTAATTCCAAGTTGCAAAAATTCAAAGGACGAATTGGAACTTTTGGGATTTCATCGAGTGTTTTTACAAACCTTGAGGGTTGGGACTTAGAATTTTTATTGATGTATGAAACCATAGACTAAAAGGTGGTGATGTCAGGAGAGGGAGGTGAGCCACTCTCTGTGGAAGGAAAAACCATGATGTAAACCAAGGTGGAAAAATAGGGTTCATGGCAGAGAAAGAGAGTGCTATATCAAATGAAAATATAAATTTTTAAACGTTGAAACATATTTTACTAATGAATGGGTAATATATTTCACCAACACCCATTATTGTTATGATATCGTTGCTATATGGTATGAATAATGGAGGAATTTCAAAGACAAAGATAATAAACCCTTCCCTACTTTCGATTTGAGTTTATCTTATGTGTGGGATACACAATTAATAAGTACGTTATATGGTGGGAAATATTCAAGTCATATGAAAGTGGTTTGGATGCCAATCATTCATGAAATAATTGAGTGTGGAAATATTTTCAATGGGTATTTATTTTTTCTAACTCTTTGTAAGAATCCATAAGGAGAGCTTAGTTGGTGAAAATGTATACACTTTAGAGTTTTACATGTCATCCTACCTCTTGGATGTAGTTTGTACCTCTAATTCATTTACAACATTAGGGTGTTCATGGTCACTAGAGAAACCGACTTTTCATTTATATTTCAAGGATTTGTGGAATCATGAGTACAAATATCAAATTTCTCTCATTTTTTTTCTCTTGTGCCTTTGTATGAATTATTTTTTGAGAACCCTAACCAAGAATATCTCTAGAATATATTGAAGTTCTGTAGAATATTGGATGTTGGTACATTGACTAGTGGTCCACTTACATAAGAATTTATGGGGCAACTTACGCACCTCATAAGGATTCCAACATATGTTCCTAGTATGCTAACTATTCAAGAGAATGGTTAACAAACTATTTTTCACGGTTGCAATGCTCATCTTAGAAAGAACCAAAAGAATCCTTTCCCATCCTAGCCATTGTCCATAGGATTGTATGGGATAATTGATTCTACCTACGTTAGGATGGAAGGAGAAAAAATAAACAAATTTCATTTTTCTTTAGAAAGTTACCATATGAATTATCCTTTGTATTTTGTTGGAAGACACATAACTAAAATAAAAATTTATTCCCCCTATCAACATGATTAAAAAATATATAAAAGAAGCAAAAAGAACATCATTTACGTATGAAGAAATAATAAATAGACAATAGGTTCTTGTAGAAGAAAAAGGAAAGGAGAAGAAAGGAATAAAGTGAAAACTTTGTTGCTAGGAGACTAGCTCTATGATAGAAAATGAAAGAATGGGATAAAGGATACTAGAATCGCTTAAAAAATACCAATAAGATGTTGAGGCTAAAAAAAAGAAGAATCAAAGGACAACAATTTAGATAAAGAAGATCGCGATGAGAAAAAAGAAGTAGAAGCTAAATCCAAAGCTCAAGCTAAAAATAAATACAAGGATGATAATGAAGCTATAAAGAAGAAATAAGTTGAGAAAAGAGATAAAGGATAAGCAAATAATAGAAAGAGGCAATAAATATAGAAAAATTCCAAACAAAATGTAAGACTGATAGATTGGGGAATAAATAAAAGTAAAAGTACAAGTTGAAATTGAAGAAGACAAATAAAGAAAATAAGAACCCAATACATTAAATCCAAAATTATCTCTTTTGTAACCTAGGTCTACATTCCCTGCCTCTCCTCTACTTTTCCCTACGACTTCATTAATTTTTCCTTTTTTGGTTGGTTAAGTCAGTTTCCCACTACTAAGTCTCTTGGCCCTTATTCATTTTTTTATTCTTCTCACGTTTCTTTTCTGTTTTTCTTGAAAGGATCAAATACATGTTGGATTTGGTTCAAATTGCTTGTCATTATGTGCACCATTGATTGAGCTCACCACAATTCTACCAAGTCTTTTTTATGTATAGGAAATTCCCATGTACATGACGCAACAATACAAAATGACAAATTTCCGGCTCAGACTATGGGAACGAATAGGGAAATTTTCAGTGGTAAAGATGTGCCAAGTAAATCATATCAATGACTATCGTCCATTCAAGGACACATAATTGGATAGATTTTAACACCAAGATTAGTCAGAAGACTTGAAGCCCGAACTGTCGAAGATATGAAGAGAACATTGGTCGTTCATCTGTCATGACATGCAGTGACATATCATATGCTTCGATGATTTTTACTTTGGGAGTTTTCCAAGCACAAACATTCAAAACTCCCGAAGAGCTAAAGACCCAAAGTCCCAAAGTGAATCAGGACCATACATCAATGGAGACACATGGAATCATATCGACCACTTCGGGAGTTTTACTCTGGGAGATCTTCATGCTCGACATTTGAAACTCTAGAAGAGCCAAGGAGCAGAAGTCCCTAAGTAAATCTATACAATCCATCAAATGGGACACATGGTGACAGATCAATTATTTCGACAATTCTCCTACGGGAAGTTTCGAAGAACTAACAGTTTAAACTCCCGAAGCCCGAAGTTTCAAAGCACGTGGAAACCAACAGTTGAGACATGTAGCACACTCATGAGGCATGACGCATGGCATTCATCTCAGGTCATTTGGTTTTTTAATTCTCCCATTTCCATGTGACATGTTTCACCTCTCTCTCCTAGACACCTCAACAGCCATGAAATCATACGACATCAAGCCACCATGTCACTTTGATGATTTTCCTGTGAGAGATGTTTCATTTTTCACATTAAAAACACACAAAGCTCTGATCTCCGAAGAGAATATGGATTTTTCATCCATCATGACACGTGTCAGTGGATCATTCACTTCAGGGATTTTTCTCCAGGAGATGTTCCATGTTTCACATTCAAAATGCCCAAAGCCCGGACTCCAGAAGTAAGTGTGGACCGTTGATCTCAAATCAACCTGAACCATTGATCCTTGTCATAGGTAAAGGTCACCCAAATATCAGATTGTGATCATATCGATGACTATAACTCATTGTGGGGACGCAAACTGCCTAGATGCTAATTTTCCAGGGTGGTCCCGCAATTTAAACCATGGTTTTGTTGGAAGCGTACATGGAAAATTCTAGTGAATTGTTGGCCCAAAGGTGGTATGGATCCAAACCACCCTTAACAGATCCCAGAATCATGTGCTTGAATGAAGTCAGATCACCACATCACCTCACATGTCATCTCCCCTCATCCCCCTCACTAATCTTGCTCCTCTCACCACCCGACACTTGTCCTCTGTTAAACCCCATGTTGATCTCCATCGGCGGTGGCCCACCTCTTCAGATCAACGACCCTTGTCGTAACTCAGACCCCCCTAACATTCTACCTTTAACGATTGGGGAGTGGTTTGAATAAGTAGTTTTTCCACTTTGATCCCTACCTAACGTGGTGGATCCTCAAGAACTCGGATCCCCCCTCTCTACTCTGCTTACCACCTACACCCCCCTCCAAGTTCCTCTCGAGTTGTTTTTCAATACCGCCCCCTCTCTCCTTTCACTACCTATCTTCCACTCACTTCACAATATATATACCCCTCCTCTCTCTATGTGCCACCTGTATCCCTCACTACACATCATCTACCCTCGTGTCCATTCATTCTGTCTCCCATCATGTCCGATGAGTCGACAACCATTCTAGTGAAGTTATTTCATAGGTGTAGATGGTAGCTAATGGGGTCAATACAGAGTGTGCTTGGCTTTCAAAATCTCATGCATAGACAAAGAGCTAAGTCTTAGTCACAGGTCAACCTAGATTAGTGCGAGAAACACTTCAACAAACCCGGCTCATGCAGCCCGTTATCTCCAGTGGCCTCCAACTACTCCAAGACATGTCATCATTCATCACAGAGCTCTACTCTATCACTCAGAGGCCTATCTTCGACCAACTCAGTTCCTCTAGCACATGCATTAGTTCTCTTGCAGAGACAGTAGTAGTTTTATTTCATTAAGTTCAGCATTTTCCTAGATTAGATGCAAGAGTGGTATTTTGTGTGTGATAAGAAACACTCTTTCTTTTCAATTCTGGTATCTTAGTGAAACTAATATTTTTTTTTACGAACAGTTCCCTAGATTGAGGTCTCAGTCCCCTAAGGACGAGAGTCTTTGCGACTATTTTAAATAGTTTGTTTTTGGATATTGTAATGGTCGGGTTTTTTGAGGAAATGATAGAAATACAAAAGACTAGTTGGACCCATTTTATGGATGGATTAATGCCCTCTACCTAGTGAAAATACTCTTGATGAAAATGTTCCGTTCCACTCTTCATGTGTTTTATTTCTTATCTTGAATACAATTTTTAATTTGTGCAACATACGTTTCATTTCCTTTTAGCTATTGTATGACTTATTTTTACTGATATGGAACCTGTCAAACAACTAATGCTTTGGTAAAGATTTGTTTTATGCAACCTGTGGGAGTTGTTTTTTTTTTGTACATGTTTGATGTCTTGAAATGATATTTTAAGTATTGAACTTATTGCAACAGATTATTCATTGAGTAGTTTGTTGTTTTTCTTTGTTTTATATTATTTCATTAGTCTTCCTTTAGTATGCCATCAGCCAAGGAGGGCTCTCATCCATATCGGTCTGCAAACCCAACCTTGCCTTTGTATTGATAGAATAACCCTATGAACAAAAAAAAAAAAGTTAAAGAAACAATCATTCTAAACTGATAGGTGGCCTAGCTTTTCCCTTTAGCAGTTAGGTGCAGACCTTAGGACCAACATCTTTTGGCGTCATTGCCGAGGAACAAAGTAATGAAATGTATTTCCCTAGGAGAATGAAAATTGATTAGCTCTGAACTTTGATGGTGAACAAATATCAAACACAGATAGACTACCATCTTTCACTTAGCGACTTCACTGAGTAAAATTTAAAGAAGAATTACTGGTGCCCAGAAATGGATACAACAGATCCAAATCTGAAAAAACAAAGCCAAGAAGGCTGATTATAACCCTGAGAATAACATAGTAGGATCTGAGCTTGAAAGGAAACTAAGTAAATCCATTGTAGCTCAGAGATACACTTTCCCCCTCAAGGGAAAATCTTCACACCAAGAAAATACTTCAAACCATCATCATAAGAAACTTGAATTTTCTAGTCTTGAGAATCATAATTCCAACGAGGCTCAGGAATTTCATTATTCCACTTCAACATCCAGTTCTGCATATACTACTGTATCTCCCATAAATATGCAGATTCCTATTGTTCAAACCATGGCCGTTAACAGGATGGATGTCATAATTGTTGTCAGATATGCACCCTTAGTGCTACCTGTAGTTTTACATGCACTCCCAACTACATATTACATGAAATATGTGCCAATATATAACGGGGAAGGTGAAATAAATGTTGAATAACATCTTGTATCCTTTTGCATCTTTGTAGACAACTCTAACATTGATTATTCAGATGTGTGGATGAGGTTTTTTGTATAGAGTTTGGATGGGGAGGTCAGAAAATGGTTCAGGAGCCTTCCTCCATCCTCCATTGTAGATATTGAGGCATTGGATGAATCTTTTATAAATAAATGGGGAGATAGGAGCTATTATCTCTATTACATCACTGAATTTGGGGCTCTAAAGAGAAAGAATGGTGAATCTATTTCAGACTTCACCAAGAGATTAAAATAAAATGTATGGTAGAATCCCAGATGAAATCAAACGAAATGAATCCTTTGCCAAGATCACTTATGCTAATGAATTTGATGCAGAATACTCCCTCCTCATGAGAGAGAGAATATCAACCACACTGTTATCCATGCACGAAGCAACAATTGAAGTTAAATCTAATATTTTGGCATTAGACAGATTAAAGACTAGATCTGATAAAGATAAGAAAAAACAGAGAGAGGATGCCCCTACCTCCTCTAACCCAGCTACATATGATCCCAAACTTGAAGATATGATTAATATCTTGAAGGATCTAACTTCTGATATAACTAAACTAAAATGGGAATCCAAACAGCCAAACAAAACTTTTCAAGGGGGTGGTAATAAAAATCAGAACAAATTCAGAAGGCCTAATGATGTTCCTTAGGTAATGCAAAGGGAAAGGAGAAATGATAATGATCAAAGGGTAGTTTCCCCTTTCCAAAACAATCATAATCAGGAGATAGATGAAAAAAATGATGACGTGGACGATACTGTTGTGCTTTTCAATGAGACAAATTATTATACCAATCACTTAATACAACACGATTATGAGGTAGCACAATTGTCAAATAAATTTGACCATCAACTATGGGAAGAGGGAGGTATTCAAGGTCAACCGAAGAAGAAATACAATTTGAGGAAATAAATGGAGCTTCCAAGGCCACCACCTCTGATCAATGAAAACAGGTCGAAGCCCCTCCCAAGCCAAATCCAAATAAAGGTATGCCATCTAAAACTCAGTGATATCCACTATCAAAACCTCTTTCCCCTGAAACAAAGGAATATGATAAGGCACCAACCCCTTTCAACTTGGAACATGAGCTGAGAAAAATCAAGATTTATGTCCCTTTGATAGAATTGTTAAAAAATGAACCTTTCAAGAAATGCATCATGAAAGTTCTGCAACCAAATCCTTCTAGTGTATCTTCTGATGTCATTAGTCTACGGGATGAAAACCCAACCATTACTGTGGTTCCACACATTGAGGATGGATCTAATGCTTCTCCTCCTTTCTATATATCCCTGAATCTCCATGATAAGATCCTGCACAATTGTCTTATGGACTCAGGAGCCTCTCACAATTCCATGCCCAAATTTGTTATGGAAGAACTAGGTCTAGATATTACCAAGTTTTACCAAGACCTGTACTCCTTTGATTCGAAGAAAGTAAAATGCCTAGGGTTGATAAAAGATATGGTGGTTTATCTAGCATAATTACCCATGAAGAGTGTAATGAGGGACATTGTGGTGGCCAACATCCCCCCCAAAGTTTGAAATGCTATTATTCATAACTTGGGCTAAGAAGGTTGGAGGATCATTACAAATGTACCTCACATATGCCACCATTCCTATGTTTGGTGGTGAGGATAGGAGGATATACATAGAGGTAATTTTAGCATACATAGTTAGTTATCATAAAAACCCAAGAAATCACCTCATTTATGTTGTTGAGGATGGGATGGGTTCGTCTGTTTTCCATTTAAATGATGATGAACCTGAAATATAAGTCAGCGAATGCAGATATCAACCAATGACTGGTCAACAAAACAAGGTGTGGAAGATGTATTTTGATGTCTCTTAATCGAAAGAAGGAGATGGTGTAGGTATTCTCCTCATTTCCCCTTCAGAAGAAGTAATAACCCTCTTTTATAAGCTGGATTTTGAGACTACTTACAATATAGATGAATATGAATCTCTGGTACTAGGATTGAGGGTGGCCAAAGACATGACCATTGATTGTTTAGCAGTTTTTGGTGATTCTGATTTGGTCATCAATCAAGTGAGGAATATCTATCAAACTAAACAACAAAGGCTGAAGCAGTACAAAAATGAGGTATGGAACCTGATCAATAATTTCTTTGTATCATTTAACCTCTCTTTTATTCCCAGAGAACATAATCAGAAAGTTGATTCTATGGCCTTAGCTGCCAGCACGTTCAGGCCTCCCATTGGCCCAAATATTAAATATCGGGTGGAAATCAAACATAGAACATCCATACCATACAACACAAAGAACTTGCAAGTCTTCAATGACGATTTAGAGTTGCAGAGATTTATTTACACCATTGATCAATTCTCCAATGTCTCAATTGATCAAGAAATTCAAGAAGATGAAAATGAGAAATTAGAGGATCAACAGTCTTCTCATCTGCTGAAGACAGTGGTTGGTCATGATATTGTGGAGATGAAAACCAATCACATTCCAATATTATTAGTTCCATTGGAAATATTTTTCGACAACAATGATGTTTACAAAGGAACTTCCATGAATAATCAAGAAGAGGAGGTGACAAAGTGCAATATTGGGACCACTGAGAATCCCAAGATCATCAAGTTTTCCAAAGAATTGGCTACAGAAAAAAAAATACATGTATGTCAACCTCATTAAAAATTTTGTTGATACTTTTGCATGGTCCTATGAATATCTGAAGACATTTGATATTGACATGATCTAGCACAAGATACCCCTAAAAACTGGCTCCAAGCTATTCAGATATAAAATTAGACAATTTAATCCTATGTTAATGTCCATAATTGAGAAAGATATAAAAGGAATGTTGGATGCCAATATTATTGTACCATTCAGGTATTCAAACTCGATGGCCAAATTAGTACTCGTGAGGAAGAAGAGTTGGGATATACACTTATGTGTTGATTTTAGAAATCTAAACAAGTGTTATTTGAAGGAAAATTACCCCCTCCCCAAGATATATCATATTTACAGAGAGTGGTAGGTGCACACATAATTTCCTTGTTGGATGGATACTCTGGTTATAACCAGATAGCATTTTATGCGGAAGATAAAGAAAAGACAACATTCACCACCCCATGGGGAACATTCATGTATGACAATATGCCCTTTGGGATCATGAATGAAAGGGCCACATTTCAGAGGGCCATGGACATAGCTTTTGTGGGGGATAAGGACAAATTCATGGTAATATACCTAGATGACATTACCATTTTCTCCAAGTCTAATGAGGAACATTTGCAAAGACAACATTCACCACCCCACAGGGAACATGCATGTATGACAAGATTCCCTTTGGGATCATGAATACAAGGTCCACCTTTTAGAGGGCCATGCACATAGATTTTGTGGGGCAGCAGGACAAATTCATGGTCATATACCTAGATGGCATTTCCATTTTCTCAAAGTCTAATGAAAAACATTTGCAACATTTGGAGAAGGTTTTAAAGAAATGCAGGAGGCATGGGATATCTCTCAATCCTAAGAAGTCTCATTTTTCCATGCTAGAAGGGAAGCTCCTAGGCCACATCATATTAGCGGGAGGCATAAAAATTGATCCAAAGAGGGTTTTCTGCATTCAACAAATTGAGATTCCCAGAAATAAAAAGGTTGTCCAGTCTTTTATTGATGAAACAATTGTTGATGTACTACTACAGAAAAATGAGGAAGGGCATAAGCAGCTAATAGCCTTTTTCAGAAAATCCCTCCGAGATTTTGAGCTCAAGTATGATATATTAGAAAAATAGGCTTATGCACTGGTCAAAGAACTCAAGGCCTTCAGGGTTTACATGCTAGAGTCTAGAATAACGACCTTTGTTCCTAGCAAAAATATCAAAGAGATTCTAGTCCAACCAGACAATGAGGGGAAAAGAGGAAAATGGATTGTCAAGTTGTTGGAGTATGCTTTGCACATAAATCCACCCAAGCTAATCAAGGGGAAAGGACTGGAAAAATTGTTATTAGAATCAAACTATAAGGTGCTAGAGTTGCATCAAATCTTCACCCAATCAGATGTGCTCTCCATACAGCTTGGATAAGACAATTTATAGGTATTTGAAAAATATGCCTCTTCACTTTGGTATAAAAACATCATTGATTTTCTACAACATTTTGAATGTCTACCAGATGTGAAGAAGACAAAGGCCATGTATCTCAAATTGAAATCTATCAAAATTTCCATCTCAAACCAGAACCTATATTGGAGGGATCTTTTTGGCATTCCGTTAAAATGCCTTGACGAAAATTAAGCTAAACTAGTCACAACAGAAATGCACACAGGAGTGTGTGGAGGGCACCAACATTGGAAGGACACAATGATATAGATCCTAAGGGAATGATACTACTCACCCACCCTTTTATCCTATGTGTTTTCCACTATTAGATCCTGCAATGAATGCCATATTTTTGCAGGGAAACATAAGTTACTATCACTGCCCCTGAAACCTATCAAAACCAGTAGTTTGTTTCAGCAATGGGGTTTAGACTTCACAGGAGAAATAAATACACCCTCCAGTGGACAACATAAGTGGATCCTCACTGCCATCGACTACTTTACCAAATGGACCAAGGCTATGCCCACCGGGAATGCTGCTGACAAGGTAATCATAAATTTCCTAGAAATTAATATTTTTGCCAGATTTGGTTTCCCCAGCAAACTCATAATAGATAATGACCAAGATTTTAAGTCCAAATCAATGATTGAATTTTGTGGAAGTCATAAAATTTCCTTGACACATTCCACACCCTATTACCCTCAGGGAAATGGCCTGGCAGAATCATCAAACAAGACTTTCATTAGAATCATCAAAAAGTTGTTGATTGAAATCAAGAAGTCATGGGACTCTAAACTCAAATATGCCTTATGGGATGACAGGATCATCACTAAGAAGTATCTAGGAACCTCACCATTCCATCTTGTTTATGGCATAATATTCTAGATTATATAAGTTTAGCATAGAAGAGAGGCACTTTATCAGAGAATAGAGGCATACTGGAGAAAGATCAAATCAACCTTGGATAAGAAAACTAAGAAGGAGTTTTTTCGGGAAGGTGACATGGTTTTGAGATGGGATACCAGAAGGAATGACAAGTCTAAGCACGATAAATTCAACAACCTCTGGTTTGGCCCTTTTAACATGGTTGAAGTTCTGAACAACAACACATTCATCCTGCACAATCTAGATGATACATGGATCTTTGGATGCCCAATAAATGGGTGTGTCCTAAAACACTATTTTGTTTGAGGATGGGTGGAAGGTCCCTCTTGTACCATAAACACTTTCCTTTATTGTTTCCTTTTGATTAGTTCGTTTTGTATGAATAAAGACCCCATATCCCAACAAGGCACTGGGGCGAGGTTTCTTTTTAATTCAATAAAACGCATGGCTGAGAGACATTAACAGATACGCATGGCTGGCATACATAAACGAGGGTAAGTGATGAAAGGTAAGAGATATTATCTAATATCAAGGCACCGATATACAGTTATTAGCACCTCACAGGGATGGGCTATCCCCAGTTGGAGCCAATTTTCTAACCTAGGTCTGCATTCCCTGCCTCTCCTCTCTTTTTCCCTACGCCTTCATCAATTTTTCCTTTTTTTGGTTGGTTAAGTCAGTTTCCCACTACTGAGTGTCTTGTCCCTTATTCATTTTTTGAGTCTTCATGCGTTTCTTTTCTGTTTTTCTTGAAAGGATGAAATATATGTTGGATTTGGTTCGAATTACTTGTCATCACATGCACCATTGATTGAGCTCACCACAAGTCTACCAAGTCTTTTCTATGTACAGGAAATGCCCATGCACACAATGCAACAATCTAGAACGACAAATTTCAGGCTTAGACTGTGGGAATGAATAGGGAAATTTTCAGCAGTAAATCTCCACCAAGTAAATCATATCAATGACTATCATCCATTCGGTAACACATAATTGCATGGATTTTAACACCAAGAGTCGTCAGAAGACCCAATGCTTGAACTGTCGAAGACTCGAAGAGAATCTGGGTCGTTCATTTGTCAGGACATGCAGTGACAAATCATCTACTTCCAAGATTTTTTCTTCAGTATTTTTCCAAGAACAAACTTTCGAAACTCCCGAAGAGCCAAATACTTGAAGTCCCAAAGTGAATCACGACCATACATCAATGGATACACATGGAAGAAGATTGTCCACTTTGGGAGTTTTCTTCTGGGAGAACTTCATGCTCGACATTTGAAACTCTCAAAAATCCAAGGACCTGAAGTCTCGAAGTAAATCTATACCATCCATCAAATGGGACACGAGGCGACAGATTAGTTATTTCGGTGATTCTCCTCTAGGAAATTTCGAAGCACTAACAATTTAAACTACTGAAGCTCGAAGTGTCAAAGCAAGTGGCAACCAACATTTGAGACACGTGGCACACTCATGAGGCCGAAGACGTGGAATTCATCTCAGGTCATTTGGTTTTGTCATTCGTCCATTTCCAAGTGACACATGCCACCTCTCTTTCCTAGACACCTCAGCAGTCGTGACATCATATGACATCAGGCGACCATGTCACTTCGATGATTTTTCTCCGGGAGATGTTTCATGTTTCACATTCAAAAGACTCAAAGCCCGTATCTCCGAAGAGAATCTGGATTGTTCATCCATCACGAAACATGTTAGTGGATCATTCATTTCGGGGATTTTCCTTCGAGAGATGTTCCATGTTTCACATTCAAAACGCTCAAAGCCCGGACTCCCGAGGTAAGCGCAGACTGTTGATCTCAAATCTGCCTGAACCATTGATCCTTGTCATATGTACAGGTCACCTATATTTAGATCGTGATCATATCAACGACTGTAGTTCATTGCGAGGACGCAAACTTCTCAAACATTAATTTTCCAATGCAGTCCCACAATTTAAACCATGGTTTTGTTGGAAGGGTATGTGGCATGTTTTGGTGAATTGCAGGACCAAAGGTGGTCTGGATCCAAACCACCCTCAACATCTCTTGTAATAACATGCTTGAATGATTTTAGATCACCGCATCACCTCACATGTCATCTCCCCTCATCCCACTCACTACTCTCACTCCTCTCACCACCTGTCACTTGTCCTTCGTTAAACCCCAAGCTGATCTCCATCGGCGTTGGCCCACCTCTTCAGATTAATGGTCCTTGTCGCAACTCGGACCCCCCTGACCATTCTACCTTTAACGATGGGGGAGGGGTCAGAGTAAGTGGGTTTCCACTGTGGTACCTACCTAACATGGAAGATCCTCAACAACTCAGACCCTCCCCTCTCTAATCCGGTTACTGCCAACACCCCCCTCTGAGTTCCTCTCAGGTTAATTTTCAATACCACCCCCTCTCGGCTTTCGCCACATGTCTTTCACTCACTTCCCAATCTATCTACCCCTCCTCTCCCTGCGTGCCACTTGTATCCCTCACTTCATGTCATCTACCCTCGTGCCCATTCATTCTGTCTCCCGATTGGATGCTCGTTTCCACGTCTCCCCTCATGTCCGATGGGCCGACAACCATTCCATCGAAGCTATTTCACAGGTGCAGATGGAAGATGATGGGGTCAATACAGAGTGCGCTTGGATTTTGAAATCTCAGGCATAGACAAAGAGCTAAGTTTCAATCACAGGGAAACGTAGATTAGTTCTTGAAACACTTCAACAAACTCGGCTCATGTAGTTGGTTATATCTAGTGGCCTCCAACACCTCGCAGACATGTCGTTGTTCAACACAGAGCTATGCTCTATCACTCTGAGGCCTATCTTCGGCCAACTCAGTGCCTCGAGCACATGCATCAGTTCTATCGCAGAGACAATAGTAGTTTCATTTTATTAAGTCCAACATTTTCCTAGATTAGATGCAAGAGTGGTCTTCTGTGTGTGATAAGAACCACTCTTGCTATTCAGTTCCAGTATCTTAGTGAAATTAATATTTTGTTTTACGAACAATTCCCTAGATAGAGGTCTCATTCCCCTAAGGACGGGAGCCTTCGTGACTCTTTTAAATAGTTAGTTTTTGGATATTGTAAGGGTTGGAGCTTTTGAGGAAATGATAGAGATATAATAGACTCGTTGGACCCATTTTATGCATGGATTAAAGCCCTCTACCTGGGGAACATATTCTTGATGACAATGTTTCGTTCAACTCTTCATGTGTTTTATTTCTTATATTTCTTATAGTTTTTTATTTGTGCAACGTACATTTCATTTCCTTTCAACTATTGTATGAGTTATTTTTACTGATATGCAACGTGTCAAACAACTAATGCTTTGGTAAATATTTGTTTTCTGCAATCCATGGGAGTTATTGTGTTTTGATACATGTTTGATGTCTTGAAATGATATTTTAAGTATTGAACCTCTTGCAGTAGATTATTCATTGAGTAGTTTGTTGTTTCTCTCTGTTTTCTATTATTTCACTGGTTTGTCTTTAGTGTGCTATGAACCAAGGAGGGACCTCATCCATATCGTAAACCCAACCTTGCCTTTGTCTTGATAGAATAACCCTCTGACCAACCAACAAAAAGTTAAAGAAACAATCATTCTAAACTGATAGGTCGCCTAGCTTTTCCCTTTAGCAGTTAGGTGGAGACCTTAGGACCAACACTCTCAATGGATTCAACATGAAACAACAGAATGGATTCAACATGAAACAACAGAATGTTCCATGTTGTAGAAAATTACAGAAAACATGGATAACACTTTCCATATTCCTTCTTTTGGGGAAAAGGAAAATTTATTTCCACAATCTCAAGTATCCAAGGCATTGGAAGATTGCATTCGTAAAAATAAGTAAAGTACTAAATCTCTTCCAAATATTGATGAGATAGTTATTAAGAGATATGTAAAAGAATCTGCTAGAGAAATCACTTTAATCAATATGATATTTTCCAAGCTTAATTTTTTTGAAAAGATGATGAGTCAAAGTATTGCATTCTATTAGGAACCTTTTAAGCAACATCGCTTCCCTAAAAGTGATTCCCTTAATCAAGCTTTTGAAGCTTGGAGAATAATTTTGGAAAATTATAGAAAATAAAAGGAGAAACCATCTTCAATCCAAGTAGGGGAGATCAACAGTTAGGGGAATTGAAGTGTTTTTCCATCCTCTTTTTATTGTATAAATAAATATAGAAACTATGGAAAAACTGATTTTTTTGAGATGGTAAACTACGTTCGACAAGATGGATATTGTTGGAGACATATTCTAGTGTATGCTCTTGTTTGAGACTACTTATTTACTTTCATATGCTAGGATAGAAGAAATAATGTTTTCTTTCAATATAGATCGGTCTTTATTGTGATTATTTCTTGTTGTATATTGTTCTCAAGCAATTTTGATTATTTTTGTTTGTCCTTTTTCAATAAGTTGTTAACTTGTGAATATAAAGTTGTGACTAGTTATTCTAATTTAAGCTAACCCAATTTTAATGGCTAGTTATTTTAGTTGTTTTCTCATTAATATTAAGTAAAAAAAATAAAATTCGAATGGTTGAAACAAGTGTTAATTTTATATCCACTCTTTGTTCTTAAATTCTAGCTAGGAGATTAGTTTTAGAAAGACATTTTGTTGTAGAGTTATAATTGCATTTAGACTCTAGATTTTAAATAATACAAAGTTAAATCTATTGATTGACAAGTAGGCCAACATATTTGAGGAGGTTTCTGCTCCATGTTAGAACCCTATGAACCCTATAATTCATAGGGAAATCAATATTCTAACTGATATCTTGACCTTTTGTAGGGTTCAATGAATACTCTATTGAAATTTTCATCAAAGTATAAGCCAGAAGGCTTAACTCCCGCTCGAGCTCCATGTCCCATACATGAAAAACGCAAAATGGCACAACAACACAAACAATATTCATCCAAGTGTGATGTAAAATTTAATGCATGCTCTAGTCATCGCAAGTGTTCAAGCCCATGTCCAAATGTTAAAGAAAGATTGCAGGTGTCGATAGGTTGTTTATCATGTACAACGGAGAGTTATCATGCTTATTATTAAAAGGAGAAATGTCATCGCTCAGGCATAATCTCACACAGGAAGGGCGCCAACATAGATACTCATGGAAACCCCCGATCGGTCAATTCTATCTCGACTATTGATTGCATAATGGTACCTTACTAGCTGTTTGTCTTCTTATCTGGTAACTTTCTTTGGTGTTGCCATAAGTGCAGCTTTTGGTGTTTCCGATGCTCATGTTCAGGGAAGAATGCTTGGAGACTTATCGTACATGTCTCCTGACTTTATTAAGTCTTTCTCAGCGAGATTGGCAGCATCAAGAGCTGCTACAGATGCGTTGAGACTTGTCACAAAAGCAACCTTTCAAAACTCAAAAGATGGCCTTCACAAAGGAGCTTTGTTATTGTTTGCAATATCTACCATCTTTGTGTTCGCGTGCGTTCTTCTCTACGAAATTGTCTTCCCACGCCTACAAATTGTAAAATATTACCGTTCTAAGGCGGCATCTGAGGGATCAAAGACTGTTACCGCTGACCTTGCAGCAGGAGGAATCAAACTATCACTAAACGAGAAGGACATAGGAGATATACAACGTCTACATAATAGGGATTTGCTGAGACAAAACATCGACTATGGGTTCAATATCTTTTGTATTTATGTTCTTACATTATCCATCTTCCCAGGTTTCCTATCAGAAGATACGGGAAAGCATCAGTTGGGTTCATGGTATGCTGTTGTTTTGATAGCAATGTTTAATGTTGGATATCTTGTTGGGAGATACATTCCCTTAACCGATAGTGTGAAGCTGGAAAACAGGCCATGGTTAACAATTGCAACACTTTCTCGATTAGGCTTCATCCCTGCTTTCTATTTTACTGCAAAATAGGTAGCGATGGCTGGATGTTGCTCTTGTGTGTTTTGCTCGGTGTGTCCAATGGATACCTTACAGTTTGTGTATTCACTATTACGCCGAAGGGATATAACGTACCTGAACAGAACGCACTGGGAAATCTATTAGTTCTATTTTTGATAACACTAATTTTTGCAGCAGTCGCTGGTGGTTGGTTAAATGCTCTGTAATTCTCGAAATGAAAGTGGAAATACCTCAAGCACGCAACACACAAGCCAGCGCACGAGTAGTAGGCACCCGGTCACATGCAGGAGGAGCCACGAGGAAGAGCCGACCAAGGTATCAGATTTCAATCCTTTTGTTGATCTACAACTAAATCACGAGCTCACATGATAGGCTAATAAAATCTTGTGATTGTTTATTTGTTCATAGCAAGCGTGCTTTCTGCAAGATCTAAGGTGGGAGTTAGAGAAATGAAGCCCTTTTTCAAAAGGAAGAAACTTTCAGGGAAAAAAAAATAATTGCTTGCCAAACTATTAGAGGAGGTTTTAAGATTGGAAGAAAAGGCAAGGGAGGACCTCACACCATTGAAACTAAGAAAGAAAACTGCTGAATTTGTTGTGAAAACTGTCAATCTGCAGAGGAGATTGTTTCTATGAATGGTGGAAATCAAATCAATTTTTTTTCTGCCCTAAAAAATCCCTAAAAAATGGACAAAGGAACCAATTTCTTGTAGTGGCAGAAGAACTCACTTCCACTCTATAATCTAAGTGGAGGGTCAATCTTCAAGTTAAGGGAACATTTCTAGGTTCAGCTCTTGAGTATTGTAGGTATATACATCCATTAGAAATAGGGAGTGCCCTGTTGTCGTGGGTGGAGATTACATCACAACATAATCTGGAACAGGGTTGGTTTACCATGGTCTGGAAGATTTCTCAACTAGCTTTGAAGATCACAGCAAATTCAGTTCCACACAAAATCATCAGGTAGTTAAGAGGAGATAAGAACAACTGGAAATTAAGCAATCTTTTCAATATTTTCGAGTGCTGGCAAACATGAGATCAAATCTCTTATTTTATGGATTATAGGGCAGCTAAAGGCACAGGGAGTAGAACAGCAAGTTAAATATTAAATCAAATACATATTGAAGACAACAGATTTGAGGCAGGAAATCAGTGGATGAAGGAAAATTCCAGATTATGTGGCCTGAAGGATATTTCATGACATTTGGAGATATGAAATGAGTATTCAAGCAGATTTCTGGGAATGAAATCAAATGCAGATGAATATCCCAAGCTTTCAGGAACATATCAATATCTTCAATCTCGAAAGGAACATATTCGAAAGGAACAGATGGTAAGTTTAAATCTATCACTCAGACTTCAGACAAAGAAAACAATGAGCAGGGCACTTGTCACGAGGTAGCAGCCAAATCAAATCCCATTTTTTCACGAAACTCTTAACAGTTAAAGAATAAGATTAAAGGATAAATAATGAGATAAGTGGCAAGATATTTCAAGATTACAAGGCATCGAATCGTTACTCATCTCCAAAGGTAACATTTGATTAAGGAGGCAGTGAACTTACAGTTGGCAGAGTATCTCTTTTTCCCACGCAGGGGACAAGTAGTCAAATGGGCAAGTGGCCATTAGTTCCATAGTTCAAGGGATAAGCATAAACGAATTTCCAGCAAATTCGTGACAACCAAGGAGCAGTTCCAGATTTAATTTACTGTTAGAATTTGTTGTCTAATTAGCAGAGAGTTTACAGGTGTCATTAGGTTTTGTAACTGTTTTCTATTTTGGAATGAAGTTAGAGATCTGAATCTCTTAGTCTTAGGATGTAATAGACTATATATATATAGTGATGTAAAACACATAAAGGAGGGATTGGAACCTGTAGAAGGAACTTTTTCCATTAGTATAATTAGGTCACAGAGCCTTTTTTTTCTTTTAAATCTGCAGGGGTATGAGATTAATTGTTTCAGGATTCATGTGCCACAATTATTGGTGAAGTGTTTTCTTTGTAATTTGTTTTCTCTATTCCCATATGTTTTTATTTCCTTATTATCTTGCAGAAGTTTTAAGAACAAAATTTGTTGGAAGATACACTTTGATTTTTAGGATAATATAAATGTTTTCTTCTCATATTTATTGGAAGAATTCTTCATTTCTCTATTGATAAATTGATCATTTCCCTTTTTTCTTGTATTTCACTTCATTCAAATTTACCAGATCCAGTAGTATGTCTACCTTGCCCTGTTTCACTTTATCTTGATACTTCTGCAAATTGATCACTTTGGCCTCTTTGGCCCCATTACCCAATGGTCTTGCCTTGGTTGTTTCAACCAAACATGTTAAAAACCAAGCCCAAATCTATCATAACTAGCCTAGCATTTTAACATAAACAAAGTTAGATCAGACAGAGAGAGACCTCTCTGAGTCTTGGAGGGCTAGATCCAGGACTCCAAGTGGTTTGATATTACCTCTGTGATTGCCTCCACATCCTTGGGCAAATTACAGAGTGCTAACACCCTAAACAAATAAAAGACTAATTGAGCCTTAGCTTTTAGAAATCCCCCTTAGTTTGAAAATGAAAATTTTTCCTTATCAATAAGAGACTAGTAATTATGGACTTACTGTTGATTAAAGTTGGTTGTCATTGATATCTACCCTTGAAGAAATCCCGGTAGCACAAAGGTTTCGGTGATGGACCCAAGTTTGTTTTATGTAAAGATGACTCATTATTGTTTTGTCATGGTTGATAATAAGTACAAATAGATGAACTCCAAAGTGGTCCCCTTATGGTGAAAGCCCTCACGGGAAGACGCTTTGCAGATTTAGTTATCCTAGAAGTATGGTTAGAGAACTCATGCTTATTTTTGGAATAATGAGATGAAGGTCATTTAATTTGTCAGTGAAACTATCCTATATGGATAGTTCTTGTCATTCCATTTCCGGTGGTATGTGGAACATCACATAACTCTTCATGGTTACAGAGTTATGGCCATGAAAAGTTGGAGAACCCAGGTTTGGGTAATGGACCCAAATTTGTTTGATGGATAATGGTATGAGTTTTGATATATTTGTAGGTAATACTATTCTATATGGATAGTACATGTCATTCCATTTATGTTGGTATGTTGAACGTCACATAACTCTTCACAGTTTGAGAGTTATGGCTTTACGAAGTTGGAGGACCCTCATATGTCATCTAGAAGCCCCAAAAGGTCAAAGTAGTCAAAGTGGTTTAAGAGATTTTAGAAGGTAAATAATA
>JZKD02S1001158.1:808690-825854 GCA_000966675.3 Picea glauca
AATTAGAAGTGGGTTAACCCTAAAATAAGGAAAGTGGGCAAAGTGACCTAGAAGATGTTTTTAAGGAAGCTACTTGGAGAGTATAAATAAGAGGCAAGGCTCTCTCATTTTAAGATCACACTTGACAACATTTAATATCTATAGGTGTTTGAGGTAACCAAAGTATATCTAAGAAAAATATCAGACGAAAGGTGAAGAAAAGAAGGCCGAACTTCAAGGGAGGATAAATTCTTTTGATGATGCTTTCTAAGGTATGTTATTTGCAGGTCATATGACCATTTTCGAAATAAATTTCTTTGTAGAATGATTCAGAACATGAAATTGTTATTCCATTGAGGAAACATATCCAAGTATCTGTGGTAAAACAATTATCTTGTGTATCGTTGTATTTTTGGAGTTACACTCTGTGGAAAATAGGTTTTGTGGTTAGTCCTCAAACTAGTCTAAAACAAGTGTTTTGGGTAAAAACGTCATAACTTCTTCATAACAGTTCCAAATTCAATACGACAAAATGTGTTGGTTAGAGTATAGTGTATAGTATGTGGTATAACATTTTTAGATCCATTAAACAAATATTTCATGCGGGCCACACTCTATAAGTTCGCTCTCTAGAATAAGCCAGAATTCAACAAGGTATGTCATTTTTACTATAACTCATTTTTTGAGAAGTTCAAACTAGGGAAATCTAGATGAATTCCATAAAACACACTCAAGAACATTGTGTATCATTTTCATATCTTTATTCATTACAAGTACATAGTTATGAGTATTTCAAGTTAGAGTTGTTGACTAATCCAACACTAGTCAGGTGAGAATAAAGAAACGTTTGATGAAAATTCTAGTATCTTGTTGTTACATTTAAGGAAGGTTTGCAAGTATGTGATCATATACACCAGGTCTATTATAGAGTCACAAATCATATTTGGATGATGAAATTGATGACGTATTTTGGTTGAGGTACATGTTGGGTACATGGTTGAGACAAGTAGTTGATGAGTTGACACATACATGGGGTGTATATTGATGATGTTGGTACATATTGATGACTCATAGTTGATGAATAGTTGACACATGATTGGTACATACATGGTACATGGTTGTATGCACTTTTTTATGGTACATGTTGATTACAGGTTGTTTGGTACAGGTTGATGCATGGTTGATGCATGGTTCAGGTTTATTGGTACAAGTTTACATTGGTATATCTCACATTGATAGTGTGACAATGGTTCCATCATTCTACTTCTACTTGAGGAAAGTTGGGCGAGGCAAGGACAGGTGGTTGTAGCCACCTTCCGGTTGTAGCCGGGGAACATAGGGGGTTGTAGCCTCCTTCTGGTTGTAGCTAGAGAATTGGAGAGTTGGAGCTTCCTTCAGGTTGTAGCCTCCTTCTGGTTATAACCATAGAATTGGGGAGTTGGAGCTTCCCTGAGGTTGTAGCCTGGGAAACTAGGGGGTTTGAGCCTCCTTCTAGTTGCAGCTGGAAAACAAAGGAAGTTGGTGCTTAAAATGAATGTAATTCTTCAAGACATATAAGAAAAAACATTATGTGGTTTTCTCCCTCTTTGGGGTTTCCACGTAAAACACTGGTGTACTGTGTATATGTATGATTGTTTATTTGTTCATTGTTCATTATTGGATGATAATTCTACATTGATATAACACTTGGATTATTTGGTTAAAAAGGATTATAATTTCTCTATTAGTGGTTCACCCTCACTCTGAGTAATCCAACACTTACATTGGCTACTTCTATAGGAATTGCATCTACATAGGCTATTATTTACAAAGTGATGGATGTAGATAGCCAAATGAAAGATTATGAAGAAAACATTTCATTATTGGGAAGTTAACATTCAATTTACCACTTGTAGACTATTAAAATTAAATCTAAAACAATGGTTCAAAAATCATTAATGAAATTTACCACTTGTAGACTATTAAAATTCAATCCAATAAAATGGTTCAAAATTCATTAGTTATTCCTTTGAGATTCATAATGAATTAAATGGTGTACAAAGAGAATGTTATCAGAGAACTCAACAGTTATAGGTATAGACTTAGGGTTTTTAGAATGTATAGAAACACATTCAAGATAAATATAATTTTTATGAGCAAGCATAATTCTTCTTTCAAAATGTTAAAAGATGGTAACACTATCTTGCAGACATTCCTTTAAAAATATCTTCATTTGATGAGAAATATCTTCTAGATATTAAATATATGGGCCTAATGGTTAAGAACATGTGTTTCCTCTTAACAGGTCACAAGTTAAAATCCATAGGGGGGTAGGATATGTATATCTTCGTAGACTTTACCAGTCAAATCGCTGGGTGGAGGGGGTCCTTTGTCCCACAATCAAGGGGGTCTCATAAACTAGTTTGGTGTCTGGCTTGGTCGTGACCTTAAAAATGGATTATTATTATTATTATGGTCTTAGCTCTTCGAGCGATTTAACTTACAACATTGTAAAAACAATCTAGCATAAGATGGCAATCTGTGCCAGAATGTGGTAAGTCATCAAGAAAATGCCAGAAAACTATCACCTCCCCTCCTTTGGTCCAAAAGATATATTTTTCCCTCAGGAGGACATATTGAAGGCTCTTGAAGATGAAATTTGATAATATCTAAGACATTTCTTCACTTTCCAACATCAACTAGGCATCTATGAAAAGCTACATTGAATACCCTACTTGGGATATCACATTAATTAAGACCTTGTTTCCCAAGCTAGAAAGTTTTGAGGAAATGATAAATCAAAGTATAAATTATTATAGATATCCTTTCAAACAACATCACTTTCCTCAAAGTGATATCATTGAGAAAAAATATGAATCTTTGTGTGTGTATATTGAAAAATATTAAAAGGAAAAATAACAAACATCCAATAGCCAAGTGGAAAATACGAATGATCAGGGGAGCTGGAGAGTTTGTCTCTCCTAACCTTTTGTATAAATAAGATAAATGAAAGAATGAGTGGGAGTTTTTCTTGACATTGTAAACTATGTTTCAAGTTAATTGAGAAACCAAAGTTGGGCAATTTATGGAGACTTTTTATGGTGTTGTCATTGAATGCTGTCATTGAATGGGACTACGCATTCACTATTTGATGCTACAATAGATGTAATAATGTTTTCTTTTATTGTATATTTTTATAATGCACCTACGATTTATTTATCAATGTTGTTTTTGAATAGTTTCTAACCAATGAATGTGAAATTATAATATGTAATTCTAATATAGACTAATCATATTTCATTGTTGGTTATTCATCTATTGTTATGAAATATATAGTAAATGTTCTTCTATTTTAATGATTGAATTAACTATTAATTTCATATTCACTTTTCATTTCGAAAATCCTAGAGAGGAGATTATTTTTAAGAAGTTACATTCATTTTTAGTTTAGAATTGTATTTAAAAATTCAATTTTAATAGCTCAATGTAAAATCTAGTAATTGTAGTTCAAACATAGAACTTGTTACCCCTTGACATCTAGGGGTAAATAGAGGATATTTTTCTCCTATGATCCATAACAGAGACAATTATTCCACCAAAACTTTACTAGAAATGATTCCCAAATTATTCTCAACTCACTCACATTTGATGATTATGGTGCTTGACATACATGAAATACATTATTATAGTCCTTCATATAAAGTGTTAATGTCTTATGTAGTTTTCATGAAAATAGTGATCATTGGTTTGAGTCGGATATAAAGTTTTAATGTCTTAGTGTTCATCATCATCTTCTAGAAAAGTGTTGTGAATATTCTGTAGAGTTGTACTACTAGGGGGATTTGATAGGTGTAGCAAGTCCATATCCTAACCCATACTTATTTTCCATCCTTCTCGATTTCCATTGTCCCTCTCTTGAGTTGGTTGTTATATGTCACACACAACAGTTCATGTCTCATAATCCCATAAGAAGAAGTAGATTGAAGTCTTGAGGCCTGTTATCACCGAGAGTCATTGTCATATTGTTAGAGGATAAGCCCAATACCCATCATAATGTTTGGTGGATTTTTGTTTTATGAATGTAGGTCAAATGGACAAAACTCAGTAAAAGAATGATATTAACACAAAAACTGGACAAGAAATGCACAGGGAAGTGAGCGCCTCATTAACTTCAGTCAGTGGTTTGAGTTTAAAGATGGGAAGAAGGAAGACTTAGTGAGAAATGTGGACAAGTTTTTCATGGGCATCCTAATTTTAAGAAGCTTGGTGAAGAAAACCTCAAGATCAAGAGCACTCTTGAAATCAAGCTTCAGACACTGAAATATGTCACAGGAACATAGTCATAGAAACATAATAATCAAACCTACATTATCATGCAATTACAACAACTCGACTGGATCCTCCATGCATGAGCCTTTCAAAGTAAGGGGAAATAAGTTAACAATGAAGTTGACTAAAATTGGTTAGGAAACTATTGTAATCAAACCTACATTACAATAGAATCACCACCCTCGACTAGATCCTCCATGCCTAAGTTCTTTAGCATAGTTTTTACAAAGAGATGAAAGAATATGACTTCTATTAATGAGAGAGTCTCAAATTTGATACATAACCAGAGAAAAACTCATGCATCAAAATATTACAAAATAGAGAGCTCTTCTCAACCAGTTGACCCCCTTGAAAAAATATCAAAACTATCTATTTATACTCAGATCAGTCCATGACTACCAGGAGTGTGATCTAGTGCTCTCAATCAGAGCTTTGTGTCTGAGAAGTCCTTCGTCAGATTGAGCGTGCACCCTTCTGTCAGACGCAAGATCATATCAACATGGGTCTGCAGGAAAATCTATCTACAGGGGTACCATGGGCTGACAGCTCAGTCCCCACAACTAGCCTTGCCATGCCTTCTGTTTATGGAGTGAGTAGAGGTTTCAACCAACATTCCTTCCTTCCATAAACTACTTTTCCTTGGGAACTCAAAGAGACTTAATTCTCAAGGGGAATCCATGTGTTTCTCTTGGATAGGACACTACATAAACACGTGATTTCAAAGTTTCTCAAAGGTGGTTTGGATTCACACCTCTTTTGAGCCCGCAATTCACCACGAGATAGAGCGTCTCCCTTTCTCAAAATCATGGTTTTGATTGCGGCCCACCGTTAATCTTTTAAAACCAGAGCATCTTTTGACCCCACAATTGAGAGTGATAATCAATCTCGCAATCTTGGATGGGGCTTCATGATCAACAACTCAAATGTTCCCCTTTCAAATCAATGGATCAGATCTCCCCTTTTCAAATCGACGACCGGTATTTTCTTCGTTCTTCAAGTTTCAGATCTTTCAAATATCAAAACTCAACCTCCCCCAACAAATTTATCTGAAGTGATGGATTTGACGATGCGTTTCCCCCACGGATTGACGACTATGATCCTTTTGGGTCTTAGTACTTCGGAAAATTCAAAATTCAAACCTTATTTTCCCCAACTACATTTACTCGGAGCTGGCGATCCATTGACAATTGTCCTCCATAGATCGACGACCGAGATCTATTTTGGACTTCGAGATTCAGATTTTATGAATGTGAAGCATGAAAATATCCAAGAGAAAAAACTATGATGTGAATGAGTTGTCGCCGTGTGTCCCTGTCAATGGATGGTCTAGATTCACTTTGGGCCTTCGACTCTTTAGGACTTCGGCACTTCGGTGCTTCAACTCTTCGTGAATTTTGAATGCTTGATTTTCTTAATTCTCCAGAGCACTCAATTCCAAAGCGAGGGGTTTGATTCCATGTGTCTTTCTGCTTTGGATGGCTTGGATCGTTTGGGAGTTTAGGCTTTGGCTTTGACGCTATGCTTCATGAAACTTTGGAATTATGAATGCCTGTGGGCCGCTAATCTAAAATTCACAAGGGATCTCGGTTGTTGAAAACTAAACCTGGTTGTTTGTATTTTAAGCCCGAAAATCGATTGCTTTGAATGTTGCACCTTGTGTCCATGGCTGCGGCCTGTGTGAACAAGGACTTGGAAGACATGCTGTGGGTTGGGGAAAATAGAAAAACCAAAAACTGAAACAAAGGAGACCAGTGCTCATCCTTAGAGGAAACAAAAATGCTTCAGGCAGATACTTCTTTCGGGTAAGACATCAGGGAAACCAAGTCTCTCAAACAAAAAGGGGCAAACCAAAAAATGACTTTAACAATCAAAGGGAAAATCTTTAGTACATGGCCCGTGAAAGAGAGAGAGAAAAGGTAAGGATATAGACCTAGGTATTAAAAACATACACATACAACTCCTAACAACTTCATGTGATAACAAGGTCGATGCATCTTAATAAAAAATAAATAAAAAAAGAAAACTGCAAAGTAAAATGAAAATAAAATAAATGTCAAGAAACCAAAGGAAACAAAACATGATAAATCCCCCACTTATATAATACCACCATCTCAAGTCCTATGCAATGAATGCATATATGAAAAAGTCCAAGTAAAACTAAAATAAAAGTAAAAATCTAAAAGAGGTCGAATGAACAAAGAAGAAGGAAAATAAGTGGTGGAAAGACGTAGTGTTGAGGAAAGGGTATCTCAATTCATAAGAGCTCCCTCATTCCAAAGGAACTAATGTGGATGAATATCTTACATAGCCTTAGATGACTATGCACTAAAACTCATGATGTTACCCCCCAAACCATACCAGTTATCACTACACATTCTCCTTGAAATGTTTCTTGGGAAATAATTCTCTTCTCAATTACTGGCACATGTAATAAGGGCTAATGATGACCCTCCCATCCCTAAAATTGAAAAATTGTATGAATTCTATGAGTTATTGTGAAGTTTTAAGATTATTATTAATGTGATTTACCTAATAAAATTTAAATTTGACATGACTCACTTTCTATGTTGCATTGGATTTGTGTGCATGATATTGATCACTACATTGGTTCACTTGCAGCTACTTTGGATGGTGTACATGAAAAATTTATCATGTATGTGAGTTGGTTTAAGCCTTTTCCCTTTGGAGGGTGTTATGGATAGTGTTCCACTTATAATTGATACAATCCAACTTATTTTGGAGGACCTTGAGCTATATTTTGAGGTTGTTGCACTATTTGGGAGAGAACATTGCACCTCCTTGATGAAACGGTTCACCCTTTGGATGGAATGCTTCAATTTTAAAGACATTGCACACCCCTTCACATGATTTTGGAGTGATTAATCCACTTTTGGGAGCCCACACATGTGGCACATGGGATATTTGAATTCATATGAGGAGGAGGAGTTGACATTTGAGTAGTATTTTCTTCATTCTATGAGCATCTATGAGGGTTTCTTGACCCATTCACTCATGCATCATGGATATTTTATGTATTTTTAACTTATCTCTAGGGCTTGTGTTTTTATATTTTCTTGGGATAAAATATAGGAATATATTATTTCTATTATAATAATAAGGGTGTTTGATATCTCATATAAATAGAGAAAAACTTACCATTTGTTAATTATTGATAGAACTTGTGGAGAACATTACTTGTCTACTTATTTTCTATATTTTCTATGAATGGATAATTAGACTGACTTCTTGAGGATGTTGTCTTATGGATTGATTTACAAATTTCATGGATACTCTTAGCTAGGGCTTTGGATATGAAACAATCTCTTGAGTATGTAGTCTCAATTGATCTTATAGATGTTGTTTGTGAATTATTTTAAGTGTAGTTGTAATTCTCTAGTGGTGGTGGTGAACTCTCTTTGTTTCTTTCTTGAACAAATCCATTATTCATAACTCTTGGAAGATTACTAGTGGAGTATATTCCCTTGAACTATCTTAGAACTTGTAATGCACTATGTGGATTTTTTAGGGTTTGTAGAGGACAACTCTAACTATAACCCTAGTTCCACTTACAACTTCTCAAGGGAGTTCTTAGTTGACTCCATATGTGCAAACAAATAGTAGGCAACAATATTCTCCCATCCAATCAATATAAAATTCAAAAATTTGTTTTATTTCCTATATTATGGCACATCTACGGTTTTATAACAACTTACATACATTTCTAGCCATAGAAAACCCTCAATGTCTTGGTATTTGTTCATGTTATTGACCAAAAAATATTTGTTTGCATAAATAGCCTTGTTAATTTTTATTACTGAAGAATTAGGGATGGAAGTATTTGTCTTGCGTGGTTATTACATGCATTTTAATTTTCAAAATTAGCCAGTTGTTTAAACCCTAGTTTCATCCATTGTCTTATCCCTAATTTTTTGTTTCTTATAACCTCTTTAAAGGGACATATTTTTTTATTTTTGTATCTTGTTTACTTCTGTAATTTTAATATTAATTGAAATTTGTTCAATAAACATTAGTAATTTTAAGATTTTCACAGTTTGGGGATGATTTTACATTGGATCGTAACTTGATAAAGTCTCTAAATAGCCCGAAAATAACATTAAAATAAAATAAAGAATTTACCTCGAGTAACCACCTATTCCATAATTTTCTATTATATATGATTGGTGGTAAATTGGGTAGCTATATAGGTTACCATATAATTGATTCCATCTTTCCTTTGGAGCCCTAGAGGCTACTAGGGAAGCGTCCCTTTTGTTGGTTCCTTCCTTCACTAAAACAAGGGCAATTATTTTCTAGGTGATAGTGGAAACACATCTAATATTTCAGGTGCCCATATTTTTATGTTGTTAAGGATTTGCAATAGAGTGAAAGATTGTGTGATAATAAAACTAGAGGAGTTTTCTAGATCAAATGAAAGGAAGGCTAATAGGGCCTTAGTTTTAGGTGAACTCCCACATTTTGATGATAGACATTTGTCTATTTCAACACTCTCCAAGTGGCATCTTCAGTAGTCTCTTTGTTGGAATAATTTATTATTTAATTTGGTATCTAAAGAGGTTTAGAGTAATATTAGTTACCATATATCTTTGTTGTATAGCTGCGACTTATGGGAACAAGGACTTGGATGACTTGTTGTGGGTTTGGGAAAATAGAAAAACAAGTGACTGAAACAAAGGAGCCTAGTGCTCATCCTTAGAGGAAACAAAAATGCTTCAGGCAAATACTTCTTTTGGGTAAGACATCAGGGAAACCAGATCACTCAAACAAAAAGGGGCAAACCAAAAAATGAATTTAATGGTCGAACGGAAAAGCTTTAGGACATGGCCCGTGAAAGAGAGAGAGAGAGACAGGATAAGGATATAGACCTAGGTACTAAAAACATACACATATGACTCCTGGAAACTTCATGTCATAACAAGGCTGATGCAACTTAATAAAGAAAAAATAAAAAAAGAAAGATGAAAAGAAAAATGAAAATAAAATAATTGTCAAGAAACCAAATCAAACAAAACATGAGAAATTCCCCATTTCTATAATACCACCAGATCAAGTCCTATGCAATGAATTCATATATGAAAAATTCAAAGTAAAACAAAAATAAAAGTAAAAATCTAAAAGAGGTTGAACGAACAAAGAAGAAGGAAAATAAGTGGTGGAAAGACATAGTGGTGCAGACCCACTCGGCCCTCAGGTCGAGGATCCGCTTACATGATCGTTCTTCGTTTCCCTTTGATCCAGATTGGATCTTTCAATTCCCTACTTGAATCTTCTTTCTTTTGATCCACAGGTCCTTTCAGAAGCTTCCCTGGCATGAACGACACTAGGTGCAAGGTCCCCCTTCTCTGCATGACCACTCGCGAGGATTCCCACTAGCGCTTCTCGCCTTTCGCCACTTCGCAAATCGAAAGGTTGGACTATCGTCCCCTTATCTTACGAACCCCCGAGACATGAAAATTCAACAGGGTGTTGACTCTCTTCAATGAACAACACGTGTCCGCCTATCTATTCCATGGGCCCACCTTGCGATTTTGCTATGTGTTTCTTACGCTCCACTTCACACTTCGCCACTTCGCTCCCTAAAGTATTGTCTCCTTTGTATCATGAAACACGAAGTGCCGATATCCCAAACTCCTCAATACTTGTTATCGCAGCTCGCGAACTCACGACTTCTCCTTCTAATCTTCAACTCTTCAACTGTTGAATTCTGACATGTCATCCATGCGGTCCCACAACAGAACTTATCACCCTTTCGGGACTACGCCTTTTGCAACCTAGAGTACCCAACCTTTGGGCTCTCACCTCACGAACCTCTGAGTTTGCGAGATCTCTATATCTCTGCCACCTGTCCTCCTCGGATGGATGGTTCTGATCCACTCGCCACTCGCTACTCGCCTTTCATGACTTCATGAACCTTGATGCAAAACCTTTGACCCTTCAACTCACGAAACCCCGAAATGAGATTTAGTGAGCGATACAATGGCCCTGGCAGACTTGGATCCTACGGGCCTGATTTCTTATGAGCTTATGCTTGAGGAAAGATCATCGTAATGTACCTTCTTCTCTGCAAGATCTGATGGCTCTTGTGACTTCATGAATTCTTCTCAAAGAATTCTGACCGTTTGTTTCTTCCTGGAAAAATTCCTGCGAATTTAACCAAGTATTTCTCGCGGAACTTACCCGAATGCAATGCAAACTTGCTATGCCTCCTTTCGATGCCTCAAGGCACCAAACTTCTGTTCTTTTCTTTGACAACTACAAAGACCCTATCCATCCTGAGCTTTCTCCAACTCCAAGTATTAAAGAAGACTCCCACACAGAATCTTTGCGGTGAATCCTTCAATTACTTCAAAGAATTGAAGTCCTTTGACTTTGCCCACTCCCTGCAGTAGTAGTCCTTCAACAATTTCTCAGGTTCACAAACTCTGAGACTTTACTCAGCCTACACACACCTTTCACAACTCATTTTCTCAACTTGAACTTCTGCAACAATGAGAACAATTGTTATCCCTCCTGAGATTTTCAGAGATGAACTTTGACTTCTGTCAAGGCACTCCTTGCGGAAAAACTTCATTGCATTCCCTGCAGGAATTTTACTCACTCAGGAAGAGAAACAATTGAAACTCATTCGTTACTCTCCCTCCCGAATTTCAAACATTTAACAAGAAATCATAAAGACATGCCATAAACAACAAATGCATGACAAAAGGAGTCAAACATTCATGAGCATAACATTCAACAATGCATACACAGAGAATATATGAGAACCATGAGTCTGAATCAAGGCTTTTTGTATTAATCTAGAACTTTTGTACATGGAATTCTTCAACACAGCTCTCTACTTCTTCTCTTTTCTACTCTATCTTGACAATCATTTTACAACTATACAATGAGAGTGTCTATATCCCGTTTCCCTCTTGTGCTCTAAAATTGTCTAATCTAGAATTAAATTATATCTACCTACATTCATTACACATAAAGGCTCCTATCTACTATGGACGAGAGAAGATCGCTCAAGGTCCTTTTACAATAATATGAGCATGCCTCCACTTAATGACTTCATCAATATTTCAAAACATTTTCAAAAAATGTGCTCGGTGCTTTTCCAGCTATCTCTTATCTCTACGTTGTCTCGCTGCTGGCTATGCTTGCATGCCCTTACGATGCTCCTGCATCATACTCCCTTGCTTAAAGATTTTCATGGGCTCCTATCCATGAGCTCGCGCATAGTCTGTCCATGCTTCAAGATTTCTTCTTCATTCTCCCAGCTGGCATATTCAACTGGATGGCCCTTCCACTTGAACAAGTATTCAAAGTATTGCTTTTTCCTAGTCCTCTTACCAACTCTTTTGTCTAGTATGCGCTCCATATACAACTTTTCTGCAACTGGCATTTGTTTTTTCCACTGAATCTGTGGCTGTTCACTACCTGCTTATGCTTCCTTATCTTTGCAAGGGTACAAATCTGAGACATTGAATATCGAAGAAATTTTGATCCCATCGAGTAATTGAATCTCATATGCATTCGCCTCAAATTTATTCAATACCTTACATGGTCCGATTTTCTTCATCTTTAGTTTATTATATGTTCCACTCGGGAAACTTTCCTTTCTCAAATGTGCAAGGATCAAATCACCAACTTCGAACTGAAGTTGTGTCATGGGTTGATCTGCCCTGCATTTATATTCTTGGCTCGAATGTTGCAATCGCTCCTTCACCTGGCTGTGAAGTTCCTTCATCGCTTCTGTGAAATCTTCTGCACTAGCGCTCCTAGTCGCAATCTATTCTGAATCCCTCAGCTCAGAAATTCCTCTTGGCTTCATGCCATAAACAATTTGAAATGGAATCTATCCTATGCTCCTATTAAGCGAGTTGTTCTAAGAAAAATCCGCCTGTGGTAATATGTTGTCCCACTGACTGTGGTGTTCTGTCACCAAGCTCCTCAGCAAGTCTCCCAAACTCATGTTCACGACTTCTATCTACCCATCCATCTGAGGATGATAAGTTGAACTAAATGACAAGTTTGTTCCCAACTTTTTCCATAATTTTCTCTAGAAGTGTCCTACGAACTTGGTGTCTCGATCCAAAACTATGCTCATTGGTAAGCAGTGAAGTCAAATGACTTCTTTTAAAAATAGGTTCGTAATGTGAGTTGCGTCACTCGTTTTCTGACATGGAATGAAATGTTCCATTTTGGAAAATATATCCACTACCACAAAGATTGAGTCAAACCCTCTTTGTGTTCCTGGAAACCCCAATATCAAGTCCATGCTGACTGCATCCCATGACCTGTCAAGTATGGTTAACGACTGATATAAGCCTGCATTCTGTCTCTTTCCTTTTGAATGCTGGCAAATTCTACATCTGTCCATGAATCTTTTGACGTCTGCTCGCATTCCTGGCCAAAAATATGACTCATTCAACTTTGTGAATGTATTGTCATGACCAAAATGTTCAGCCAATTTTCCACTATGTTTCTCCTTCAGCAAATTCTCCCTCATGGAGCATTTTGGAATACAAAGTTGATTACCTTTAAACAATAATCCTTCCTGGATCATGTATTCTACCCATTGGCTTCTGTCTCTGAGAATTGGATTCTCAGTTGCTTCATACGCCTCTTTAAAATATGGATCATCTCTGTACATGTCCCTGAGATCATCAAAACCCAATGTTTTGACTCTGAACTCCTGCAATAGCAAACATCTCCTGCTCAAAGCATCAACAAATTTTTTAGTAGTTCCAGAAATATGTTTAATCAAAAAAGTGAAATTTTGTATATATTCAACCCATTTAACATGTCTTTGATTCAACTTCTCCTGCTGAGTCAAAAATTTCAATGCATGATTATCACTATACAAGACAAACTCCTTAGGAATTAAGTAATGTCTCCATTTTTTCAATGCCTGAGTAATAGCATAGAATTCCTTATCATACGTGGAGTATTTTATTTTGGCTTCATTAAGCTTCTCACTGAAATATTCTATTATCCTGTCTTCTTGACTCAAGACTACCCATATTGCAAATCCACTTGCCTCACATTTTACTTGAAATGTCTTTTGGAAATCAGGCAACACCAGAATTGTTTTTTTTGTGATTTTCCTTTTCAACAAATTGAAACTTTTCTCATCTTCTTCTATCCAGTGAAAAGATTTGTGTCTCTTCTTCACTGTGTCCATCATCGGTGCACTAATTCCACTGAAATTCCTAATGAATTTTTGGTAGAAACTATCCAATCCGTGAAAACTTCGAACTTCAAAGATATTCTTTGGTGACGGCCAATTCTTGATTACATCCACCTTATCTGGATCCATCCTCAACTTATCTGTATAAATAACAAATCGTAAATAAATGATCTCTGTCTTCATGAATGAGGATTTCTTCATGTTTATCAGCAACTTCTCTGGTTGTAACCTCTTCATCACTGTAGCCAAATGTTTCAGATGCTCTGCCTTTGTTTGAATGAAAATCAGTATGTCATCAAGATACATAATGAAAACATTTTCGATGAAATCCTTCAGGACTTCATTCATCAATCTCATGAAAGTACTCAGTGAATTTGTTAAACCAAACGACATGAAAAACCATTCATACAACCCTTCGTTATTCTTGAAGGCTATCTTCTATTCATCACCTTCCCTCATATGAATCTGGTGATATCCGCTTCTCAAATCAATCTTTGAAAAAAATTGGCTCCACTCAAACAATCCATCAAATCATCCATCCTTGGCAATGGAAATCTATACTTGATGGTTATCTTGTTGATTTCCCTTGAGTCAGTACACATCCTCTAGCCTCTATATTTCTTCGGACTGAGAACTGTTGGAACAACACATGGAATAAATCTTTCTCTGACCAAACCTTTTTCCAACAAATCCTGGACTTGTCTTTTGACCTCTTCATTCTCCTGTGGCATCAATATATACACTGCTTTGTTTGGCAAACCAGCTCCAGGTATGAGATCAATTCGATGACTTATACTTCTAATCGGTGGCAACAACTGAGGTAGTTCATCCACTACTATGTCATCGAACTCTTCCAGTAGTTCCTGAACCTCTTCTGGTAAATCATCTACCCTTGTTTTGGTTAAAACAATCTTTGGCTTCCTGACCACAATGAATTGCAGTTCCTCCTTCTTCTTAACCTCTGTAAGAAGTTCCTTCCCACTCATGAGAAGTACAATGTTGCTTACTTTAGGTTTCACCTCCTTATCTTTGATTGGAAGAAACATGTGAGTTATCCCATTTTTCTCTAGGGTGTATGTGTTCTTCTTCCCATCATGAATCACATTTTTTTCATATTGCCATGGTCTACCCAGCAATAGATGACAAACATCCATGGGAATGACATCACAAAGTATTTCATCTTTATACCCTCCTATTTTAAACTCAACTAAACATTGCTTAGTGACATTTACCTGATGTCCTTTTTTCAACCATGAAACTCTGTATGGGCTTGGATGATCAATCGTCTCGAGCTCCAGTTTTTCTACCATATCTGCTGAAACAAGATTATCCATGCTTCCACTATCTACAATAACTTTACATTTCCAGTCTTTAGTTTTGCACGCAATCCTAAAAAGTCTGTTTCTTTGGATTGAACTCTCCACCTCCTTCTCTAGTGTAAAAAGAGATTTTCGCATCATCAATGATCTTCCACCTTCAACATCCTCTACCTCAACATTTTGCCTTTGTGCTTTGGCAATGTGAGTCTCTCCTTCCTCTTTCTTCTTGTCTGGACATTCATAAGACTTGTGTCCGACCTTTTCGCACGTCAAGCATTTTATCACTCCACCTCCTCCTCTTCCTCTACCTCTAGTACGAGGAAAAATGTTTTTATCAACATACTCTCCTTTCTGAGAAGCATACTACCTTCTCTGTGAGATTCCAACTCTCTCAATTTGAGTCTGAGGTTTCTTCCAGTCTTCCTTGGGTTTCTGATTTATATCCTGGGAAATTGATTTGCCTCTGGATTGACTTCTGCCTCAGCCTCTTTGACCTTGTTTTCGGATCAACTTCTCTTCCTCCTTTAGAGCCATTTGATAAGCATCTTCCACCATTCGGATGGTCATCATGATCATGTCATCCTAAATTTCGTATCTCAGGCCATTCATATACCTGAAAACCTTTTCATCATTACTTTCATGATGACTTGCTCTAATGTTCATCCTGTAGAACTCTTCAGTGTACTCCTTCACTGTCATCAACTTCTATCTCAGGTTCTGCATCCTTCGAAACAGGGAAATTTGATAATCTCTCAGAATGAATTTCTCTTTCATCTTTGCAATCATCCTATCCCAACTCTTGATTTTCTTCTTACCTTGGTAGCATCTGTCAGCTTGAAATTCATCCCACCACAATACTGCATGTCCTTTAAGTCTCGTGACAGCATGTTTGACCTTCTTTTCTTCTTTGACATCTTCATAGTCAAAATATGTGTCCAGAGCTATAATCCAGTCTAGAAGCTCTTCATCATCCAAGTTTTCGTCATAAACTGGAATGTCCATTTTGGCTCTTGCACTCATTCTTGCAACATCTTTAATCAAGCGTTCATTTGCTGCATCTTCTACTAAAGTTTCTTCTTCTTCATGTCCAACGTCATCTTTGGTTTCAGACTCACCAACATCTCCAATATCAACTATGCACCTTTGTTTTATTTCCACATCCACGAGTCTGGCGCGAATGTCATGCAAATCTATTTCCACTTATGGATTCTACACCTGCCTACCCCTTCCTTCTGGCATTTCCCTTTCCTCTAGCTGATCGATTATTTGCCTGTCTCTTCTCCTCAACGGCATGGCTGAAATTCCTTCTCTCTTTTCCTGCCTGAAATATACAAACAAGAATTAGGCTCTAATACTAGATGGTGGAGACCCACTTGGCCCTCAGGTCGAGGATCTGCTTACAGGATCGTTCTTCATTTACCTTTGAGCCAGATCATCTCTTTCAATTCCCTTCTTGAATTTTTTTTCTTTTGATCCACAGGTCCTTTCAGAAGCTTCCCTAGCGCGAACGACACTAGGTGCAAGCTCCCCCTTCTCTGCGTGACCACTAGCTAGGCCTTCCACTAGCACTTCTCACCTTTTTCCACTTCACAAATCGAAAGGTTGGACTTCCATCCTGTTTTCTTACGAACCCCTGAGACACAAAAAGTCAATGGGGTGTTGACTCTCTTCAATTAGTAACGCGTGTCCGCCTATCTATTCCACGAGACCACTTTGCGATTTTTCCACATGTTCCTTACGCTCCACTTCACACTTCACAACTTCACTCCCCGAAATAATGTCTCCTTTGTATCACGACACCCGAAGTGTCCAGATCCCAAACTCCTCAATACTTCTTATGGCATCTCGCAACCTCACGACTTCTCCTTCTAATCTTCAACTCTTCAACTGTCAAATTATGACACGTCATCCACGTGGTCCCACAATAGAACTTCTCGCCCTTTTGGGACTTCTCCTTTCGCAACCTAGAGTACCCAACCTTTGGTCTCTCACCTCGCGAACCTTTGAGTTCACGAGATCTCTAGATCTCTACCACCTTTCCTCCCCAGATGGAAAACTTTGATCCACTCACCACTCACTACTCGCCTTTCACCACTTCGTGAACCTTCATGCAAAACCTTCGATCCTTCAACTCATGAAACCCCAAAATGAGATTTTACGAGCGATCCAACAACCTTGGCTGACTTGGATCCTACGGGCTTGATTTCTTCTGAGCTTACGCTTGAGGAAAGATTTCCATAATGTACCTGCTTCTCTACAAGATCTGACAGCTCTTGTGACTTTGTTAATTCCTCTCAAAGAATTCTGACTGTCCGTTTCTTCCTAGACAAATTCCTGTGAATTTAACCAGGTATTTCTCCGC